>VXBC01005310.1:90227-101811 GCA_013399945.1 Ploceus nigricollis | reverse complement strand
GGGCTGGGCTGGCTTCCTTCCAGCCCTGAGCGGGGTCCGCCTGCAGCAGGGGTGGGCTGGGGGGGATCTCCCTCGCAGGGGCCGTGTGTGTGCGCTGCAGCCGCAGCGAGCCGCTGCCCGCAGCCCCGCTGAATGTAGGTTAGCGAGGCGGTGGGACTGGGAGGCGAGATGGGTGCAGGGCGCAGCCCGCTCCGGCACAGCCCGAGCTCCTTTTCCTGCTGCCGGGGGGATCCCCCACCCCCTCGCAGCCTCTGAGAGCGGCATTCCCCACCCTGCCCGCTCAGCATCCCCCAGCACCGCAGAGCCGAGCGGAGAGCGGCGGAGCTCGGCCGTGCTGCAGCCGGCTGTGGGGCACTGCGGGCAGGGCAGGGCTGGGGCAGGTGTATCGGCGTCACGGCCCCAGCTCAGTGCTGGCCTGGCCTCTGAGGCTGTGCTGAAAGAGCCCGGAAGGTGAAATGCTGAGCCGAGGAAGGCAGGGAAGGAATGGCACCAGCAGGGCCCCCTCCCTGTTCTGTTAAGGCTCTCCCAGGAGGACCCCAGGCACTGTCTGAGGGTCTGATGTACCCAGGACTGCTCTGCCCCAGGAGCACGGTGTGCTTTGTCCAAGACACCAGCTGGAATCATCTGCTTGTTTAGGATTTCATGCCTGTGTTCCCTAAGGCCAGGGCAGGGCTGGTTCCTGGTGAGTCCTTGGGGACATCCAGGCATAGGGCAGGACATCGGCTCTCCCCCCCACCGGGACAAATGGCACTGGGGCAGGGACCCCCGGGGCTGGGGGAGCTGAGCAGCTCCAGCAGCAGAGCTGGACCAGGCTGCAGGAGGTGCATGAATTATTGACTGTGGAGCATCCCCTGGTCCTGCTGTTCCTTGCCCTGAGCGAGGGCTGGCTCCATCCTCCCAGCCAGATGTGGGTGCTGGCCCCAGCTGGGCGGAGGGGACAGCGAGGCCTGGAGCCAGCAGGAGAAGGAGAGACAGGACTTGCTGTGGGCTGGTCCCTGCAGTGCCTGGAAGAGGGAGCCCGCTGCGAGCCGAGCCCCGTGCGCTCCCCACAGAGCGGCAGGATGGCGGAGAAGGGCATGGACCCCGCGTGCGTCTCCATCGCCCTGGAGGACACGGTGTGCCACGCCGGCCCTCCGGACGCCCCGCTGCTCACCACCCACTTAAAGAAGGTGGAGAACCACATCACGGAGGCCCAGAGGTTTTCCCACCTCCCGAAGCGCTCGGCTGTCAACATCGAGTTCATCGACCTGTCCTACTCCGTGCGGGAGGGGTCCTGGTGGAGGAAGAGAGGTAGGAGCCGGCGGGTGGGGAAGGGCAGGGAGGGGAGGGGACCTGCGGGGCTCTCACACCGCGGTCCCGTTCTGCCTGCCATGACCTCACCCTGCTCTGTCCGAGTGCCAGGGGCTCTTTGTGGCTGTTTGTTTGTCCTGGGTGCCCGTGGGAGGAGGAGGCGAGGCTCGTGTCCCGCAGCAGCTGCTGGGCAATGCCAGGGGAAGGCAGAGCGCATTCCAGGGAAACCTCTGGCCAGGGCAGGCACCCTGAGCCAGCCGGGAGGGGTGCGGTGGGATGGGTTTCCCCAGCACCGCTGCTCGGGGTATGATGGCTGTGTGGGATGCTGCAGGAGACCCCAGGGGTGCCCCAGCTCAGAGCCTGGCAAGGAGAAGGTGTGATTTGTGGGGGATTTCCTCTCCCTGTGCAGCCGAGGCCGTGGCCCCCTTCCCTGTGTGCGTCTCTGGCCGAGAGCTCAGGGAGGGGAGAGGGGAGGCAGATGGCGGCTGGTGGGTGGTAGTCTGCTTTAATTAGCGCTCTCAGTTAATGGGATGCCAATCAGGCAGCCCGATAAGATGGAGGGTGAGCTGATCTGCAGAAGCTGAAGGCAGGCGGGGACGAGTGGGGACGGAGGTCACAGGGGTCGGTGAGGGGCTCTGCCAGCCAGGAGTGCCGGATGGGGCTCTGCCCCTGTCCCAGGCTGTGCAGCTCGGGAAACCGAGCGCTGAAACACGCTGGGAGCAGCCCTGACATCTGCCGGGATGATGCCTCCCTGTTTACCCGGGATGCTGAGGAAGCATCCCAGAAGGATCCATGGCACAGCCGCGGGCTCGCCAGGGCAGATTGTGCTGGAGCACCCAGGAGGGAACCGGCTGCTTGCCAGCGGGCCAGTGCCCTGCAGGGAGGGAGGGGGGAAGGCTCGGGCAGCTGGACCAGGTGGGAGCAAGCCGAGGGGTCGCGGGGTCCCTGGGATGGCGGCGGGAGGGGCGCTTCTCTCCCCCCGTTCAGGCGGGGCTGCCGGGGGGTCGCGGTGGCTTTGGCCACAGTCCCCAGCGCCGGCTGGCCCGCTGTGCTGAGCAGGAGGTTACTGGCAGTCAATGAACGTGAGTAACCGCTGCGCAAGCTGCAGTGGCGCCGACGTGAGCAGCATGCGCGGTGCGGAGCCGTGCGCGCTGCCGGGGGGGGCTGCCGGCCCTGCTCGCCCCTGGCCACCCAGCGCAGCCCCTCGCCCTCCCCCGGCCGCCCCTCTGCCCGCGGGACCCCCTCCTGCTGCGAGGTTCCTGACCCCGAGGGGCGCAGAGGAGGGATGCGAGGCTGGAGGTGCTGGATGACCTTTCCTGGGGATGGACAAGCCACAGGGCTACCCCAGCGAGGGGGGACTGAGTGCTCTGTCCCTGGGCTTGCCCCAGCTTGGGTTTGTTGCCCTTGCCCCACAGCGGCTGTCCCCGGGGGGCACAGAGGGGACACAATTCCATTCGAGGGATGCTCAGGCTCGGTCCGTGGGGTTATCACCCCCCATCCCACTGCTGTCCAGCCAGGGCTCCATTTCAGGGGCAGCTCCTGAGAGCCTGAGGCTGTGCTTGTTCCTTACTCCCGACACATCATGTTCCTTCTGCCAGAAAATGCTAATCAGCCGCGTTTAAAGCAGAGATAATTCCAGGTCTGATTAGCAGTGGCTGCTGCCGGGTGCCACAGCGTGAATGCCAATGAAGGCAAGAGCCGGATTGGGAATTCTGCCTGCCCCCTGGTGCCCTGCTCCGCGCTGGCCCTCCCCCCTGGCCTTAGGGATCACATCTGAAGACATGCCCAGGACCAGTGTCACAGCCTGCTAATCTCCCTTAGCAGCTCCGTGACCTGACCCGGGGATTTCCCTGGTCTTTGCTGTGATCCAGGTCAGGAGCTCCTTCAGCACTGGGAATCAGTGGGATCAGCCAAGGACCAGGGGCAGAGATGGTGCTGGAGGTGACAGCTGCAGTGGCCACCACCCTGGGGATGCTGATGGAGCACACACAGCCCCTGGCATGGCCCATGGAGGTCCTGAGGTGGCCCAGGTGCTGGGATGGCACGGCAATCCCTGCAGCACCGCTGCCCTGGGAAGCCAAACCCCGGCTGCTCTGTCCCTGCAGGGTACAAGACTCTCCTCAAATGCCTGTCAGGGAAGTTCTGCCAGCGGGAGCTCATTGGGATCATGGGCCCCTCGGGGGCTGGGAAATCCACACTAATGAACATCCTGGCTGGCTACAGGTGAGGCTGGGGGGGCCAGCAGGGCTGGGGGTGCAGGGCTGGGGGTGCAGGGCAGTGCTGCATCCCCCACACCTCCTCCCTGCAGGGAGACTGGCATGAAGGGGCAGATCCTGGTGAACGGGCGGCCGCGGGACCTGCGCACCTTCCGCAAGATGTCCTGCTACATCATGCAGGATGACATGCTCCTGCCACACCTCACCGTGCTCGAGGCCATGATGGTGAGCTCTGGGGACATCCTGGGGACTGTCTCCTTGTGGGCACTGAGCCCACACCAGCATCAGGCATTTCCAAGGGCTCTGGGACGTGGGAACAAAATCCTGCTGTCCGTGCTCCCTTCGTCCTGAGCAGACAGGGGTGGGACTGTGGTGCAGCCAGCTCTGTTCCCTACATCTGACAGGCGTGTCTCCCTGGCCATCCTCTCCCTGCAGGTCTCTGCTAACCTGAAGCTGAGCGAGAAGCAGGAGGTGAAGAAGGAACTGGTGAGTGCAGAGGAGGGGGGGCCCAGACCCCCTCAGCAGGATGGGGACAGGGGCAGCAGGGGATGGCAAGGGTGAAGGGAGGTGGCAGGGATGGGATGAAAGTCCATGAAAACGCTTGGCTGTGACAGGTGAATGAGATCCTGACGGCCCTGGGGCTGCTGGAGTGCTCGTACACCCGCACCAGCTCCCTGTCGGGGGGGCAGCGCAAGCGCCTGGCCATCGCCCTGGAGCTGGTCAACAACCCGCCCGTCATGTTCTTCGATGAGCCCACCAGGTGAGGCCACAGGGGCTCCCAGCACTGCCTGCCCAGCTGGGCTGCCCCTGCTGGCGTGGCCAGTACCCTCAGTGCCCACCTGAGCACTGGGGCTGGTGCTCTTCTGCATGGATCCGAGGGGAGGGTGCCCACAGGGGGAGGCAAGTGGGGGCATCTTTAGGATGTTCTTCTCCCCCTCTCAACTCTCCTCTCTCTGCTGTCTCTTTCTCCTCCACACCATCCTGCGTGGCCACAGCGGTCTGGACAGTGCCTCCTGCTTCCAGGTGGTGTCCCTGATGCGCTCCCTGGCTCAGGGTGGGCGCACCATCATCTGCACCATCCACCAGCCCAGCGCCAAGCTCTTCGAGATGTTCGACAAGGTTTGGGCTGGGACAGGGTCCCTCTGGCCCCAGGACCCAGGAGAGAGGCCATGGGAGGGGTGGGCTGCAGGCATTTGACCTGGGGCTTGTGTGCCCGGGGTCTGGGACAGGGAGGTGGGCAGGAGCAGGTGGCAATGCCCTGGCTGCCCTGCCCCTGCCACATCCCAGCTTTCTCTTGCAGCTCTACATCCTGAGCCAGGGCCAGTGCATCTTCAAGGGCGTCGTGACCAACCTCATCCCCTACCTGAAGGGCCTTGGCCTCCACTGCCCCACGTACCACAACCCCGCTGACTTCAGTGAGTGTCCCCACCCCAGCGAGCTCCAAACCCAGTGCCCAAGCCCTGGGGGCTGCCCAGGTTGCCCCCAGGTTGCCCAAGGGAGATGCCTGTGCCCTTCCTGTTAGGTGCTGGTTGGCCCAGCACCTCTCAGGGGTCCTGTCCTCCTCCACAGTCATCGAGGTGGCCTCAGGGGAGTACGGGGACCTCAACCCCGTCCTGTTCCGCGCTGTCCAGAATGGGATGTGCACCATGGCTGAGAAGAAGAGCAGCCCTGACAAGACAGATTCATCGTGCCCAACATGTGGCACGGTGAGTGGGGCTCAGAGGAGCCCCCTGTGCCAGCAGGGGCCCCGTGGTGTGACCCTGACCCACGTCCCTGTGGTCTTGCAGGATGTGGATCACATCGAGAGCCACACGTTTGCCACCAGCACCTCAACTCAGTTCTGCATCCTCTTCAAGAGAACCTTCATCTGCATCCTGAGGGACACGGTGAGCCTGGGCCAGGGCTCGGGCTGGGCTTTGGGGGCTGGCAGCGACAAGGAGCTCCATGGGCTGTCCACTGCTCCCTTGGGATGTTTTTGGGGTGCAGCCCTCCCTTGCTGAGCCCCCCTGTGCCTGCAGGTGCTGACCCACCTGCGGTTCATGTCCCACATCTGCATCGGGGTGCTCATCGGGCTGCTCTACCTGCACATCGGCAACGATGCGGGCAAGGTCTTCAACAACACCGGCTTCCTCTTCTTCTCCATGCTCTTCCTCATGTTCGCTGCCCTCATGCCCACCATCCTCACCTGTAAGGAGCTCCTTGCCCCAAAATCCCCTGGCTGCTCCCAGCTGTTGGGGTGCTCCAGCTGCGTGGCAGTGCGGGTGTGCTGGGCAGGGTGTGGGGAACCAGAGGGACTGGGCAAAATGGGGAAAATAAGAGAGAAGAGAAGAAAAATTAAAGACCAGGGGAAAGCCTTCTGTTTGCCTGTATTGCAGTTCTGCCCTTTGTTTGGCTGTAATCTGGCTATTTGACCCTTACTGGCTCAAAGCAGAATGCTGGAATTTTAATATTTTATTTTTTTAATCTGAGAACATGTGTGTAAATCTGTAAAAAGCCCCACCCAAGCTGACTTTTCCACGTGGAAATTTCCCATATCAGTCCCTGATTTTTTTTTTTCCCCAATGAAGGTTTGGGCACCCTCTGATGATGCGGGGGGGGGGTTACCTGGTGCATCCCACCTGCCTGCACCAGGGAGAGGGGCTGGAGCACCCCAGGGCAGGGAATTCTGGCTGCTCACTCCTTGTTTCCCTGCAGTCCCCCAGGAGATGACTGTATTCCTGAGGGAGCACTTGAACTACTGGTACAGCCTCAAAGCCTATTACCTGGCAAAGACCATGGCAGACGTGCCCTTCCAGGTGAGCTTTCCCTGCACTTGGCCACCACCCTGATGCTGATGTGCCACCCTTGGCACAGCCAGGTCCTACCCAGAGCCCCAGGCTGGCCGTGGAGGGGTCCCAGGGAGCTCGGTGGGGTGGGGATGGCCCAGCAGGGGGATGTCTCTGTCCCCTGCAGGTGATCTGCCCCATCGCCTACTGCAGCATCGTGTACTGGATGACGGGCCAGCCCCCCGAGGCCACGCGCTTCCTGCTCTTCTCTGCCCTGGCCACCGCCACAGCCCTGGTGGCCCAGTCCCTCGGGCTTCTCATCGGAGCTGCTTCCACTTCCCTGCAGGTCTGCCGGGGCTTTGCCTCTCCTGTGGAGAGTTGCAAAGGGCCCCGTGACAATTTGGGGTGAAGCGCTGCCCACAGGTGGGCAGGGACGTGACCCCCAGTGGCCTCTGCTCCCCAGGTGGCCACCTTTGTGGGACCCGTCACTGCCATCCCCGTGCTGCTCTTCTCGGGCTTCTTCGTCAGCTTCAAGACCATCCCCACCTACCTGCAGTGGAGCTCCTACGTCTCCTACGTCAGGTGGGCCCCCAGCTCTGGCCACAGCTCCCTGTCCTGGGCTCCCCTGGACCCTGGCGACCCTCGGGGTGTCTCTGCCCTAGGTATGGCTTCGAGGGGGTCATCCTCACCATCTACGCCATGGAGCGCGAGGACCTGGAGTGCCTCGAGGAATTCTGCCCTTTCCAAAAGCCCATCAAGATCCTGCAGGAGCTGGACGTGGAGGAGGCCAAGCTCTACCTGGACTTCCTCATCCTGGGCATCTTCTTCGTCATCCTGCGGCTCCTGGCTTACCTGGTGCTCAGGTACAAGGTCAAATCTGAGAGATAAAGGGGCCGTGGGGCCCCGGTGCCGTTCCCGGGCCTGGCCTGCTGTGAGAGATGTTCTGCAGATGGACACGGTGCTCCTGCAGGTCCCGGACCGTGGCGGAGGCACTGGGAGGTGCCAGCCAGGCCTGGCTCAGTCGAGAAGGGTTTTGAGACATCTCGGAACTGTTTTAACCTTTCCACACACTCTTCATTGCAAAACGTTTTGTACAGCCCTGGCATGTGCCACTCTCCCCCCAGGACTGGCAAGCCCCGCAGAGCTTGGGTCCCCTCTTGTTGTCCCTGCCAGGCACTGCCCTGGGGACACCAGGGACAGTCCAGCCCAGGTGGTTTGTGCCGAGCACGGCTGGGAGGAGCCTCTCTGTGCAGGGGCAGCAGCGGGCTGGGGCTGGGCTGGGAGGAGAGGGCTGCAGAGTTGGGAGTGCAGCTCATGGCCCCGCTCCTCGTCCTGGCCAGCAGCGTGTGAGTCAGTGCTGAGAAGAGCCCAAAGATGCCACAGGTGAAGTTGCACAAGGCTTTAGAGTTTCCTGTCGCTGTAGCCACAGAGATTGCTGCATTCCCCTTTCCTTTCTGTGCAAATCCTCCTTCTTTTTTTCCTTTTTTCTTTATTTTTTTTTCTCACAAACCCCCCTGCATCCCAGTCTTCATGGAGGGGGAAGGGAGCAAACAGGCAGAGAAGGACTTGGGGCTCTGTCTCAGACTCCTGCTGGGACATCATCCTGAGAGATGGGATCTTCAAACCAGGGTCTGTGGGAGCAGGACAGTGTTCTCAGACCTTAGGGAGTCTCACATTCAGTCCCTGTTGTCTCTGGGGTCTGAGACAAGAGGGTCTGAGCCAAATCAACCAACATGGAGAGAAGTGACTGGTCCCTTGCACAGAGCAAGGAGGATTTGGGTTCCCACACCCTGCCCATGCCAGGAGGCTGAAAAGCAGGGCTGGGCTCAGCTGTGTCATCACTGGAGGCTCTGCTGCAGGAGGAGAGCTGGCCCTGAGCCCTTCCCCTGCAACCTCTCTCCCCCAGCTCCCCCGGGGCTGTCTCAGCAGGACAGGGCAGACGAGCCTCGCTCAGCACCGACTGTGCAAGGAGGGGACACCAAGGACACCCGGCCTGTCACAGTGCCAACCCCAGGGTGACACTGTGCAGAAGGGGGTCCCAGCAGTGCCTGAACTGGAAACCAGGTGAGATCCCAGACTGGTTTGTTTGCAGCGGGCGACCCGGACACTGGGAAGGCCTTTGCACTCAGTGACTGGCACCAGGAGAAGGTCCCTTTGGCACGTGCCTTTGGTGGCTGCTCCAAAGTCACACACCTTGCAGAGGGAAGGCAACTCAGCACTTTGTGGCTCTCCAGAGGAGCTGAGCCCAGAGCTGGTCGGGCATCTGCACATGCTGCTGTGCTGGGAACACAGCACCCTGCTCACCTGCACAGCACAGGCTCCGTGGGTGTGCTGGCACCGCTGGCACCGCTGGCACGGGCTGCACGTGTCCCCCACAGATGTGGGAACCAGCAGGTTTTTGGCAAGCATGGATGTGGGGGAGGCAGCCCTGCCCCACCCTGGCAGGCTGGCCCTGGTTCAGGTCAGCCTGGGGATCCTGCTCCTGGCACTCTGAGCAGCCAGGGATTGCGGGGCAAATGCCAGATTCCAGCAGAATCCTGGACACTGATCTTTGGTTTTGCTGGCTTGGGTTGGGGCTGCACAGCAGAGTCTGGCTGGCCTGACACTGATGCTGGGCACTCAGCAAAGCTGAGTTTCCCTTGCCTGGAGGGCATCGAGGAATGTTTGGCCGTGGGGCTTTCCTGCACGGAGGGTTTGGAAGCAGGACACACCCTGCTGCCCTTTCCACGCTGAGCATCGGGGTTTTCCCCGGGAGCTGTTGTCTGACTTTTCACTGTCCCTCACAAAATCCCCTCTGCTCCTGGATCTTCCTTCAGTGCCGTGCTCTGCAGAGGAGCTGTGCCAGCTGGAGGGCTGCAGTGCTGCCAACCACAGCCACAGGGGCACGGAGGAGTGGGGAGAGTCCCTGTGCCTGCTCTGTCACGAGGTGCACGGATGGGCAGGGAGCTGGGGGATGTGGGGCTCTCACCCTTCTCCATCTCCTGGAGCTGATGGGAATGATGCCCTGCTTCTGTCCTGCCCTTGGGCTGGGATTAGTCCATGCTCTGCTGGGCTGAGGCTTTTCCCTGGATGGATCCTGAGATGCAGGAGGTGTCAGTGGGGCAGCTTTGCACAGCTCCTGCTCCCCCCTGGCATTTGGGGCTCTCCTGGTAGGTCCTGTCTTCCACACCCTGGGGATGCTGCTGTCCCCAGCGCTGTGTCCTGCACCCAGCACACCTGGACAGCCCTGTGCCATCTGTCAGGGCCACCACCGCTCCCAGGATGACCAGGACAAGATGGACTAGTGTGTGGAGCAAAGGGGCTACCAGCAGGCACCAGTGACTGCCACTGGCCATGTCCCCCACGCACAGGGAAGGCTTTGTTGACCAGGCTCTGCTGCTTGCAGGGAAACCTCATGGAACAGGCTTCTCCAGCTCAGAGCAGCACTGCCAGGGCAGGTGGCTCCCACTGCTGGGCCCAGCCTGCCCGGATGGGGCAGCTGGCAGCACCCCCGGGATGTCCAGGAGGGCTCAGCACATCCTGTGCCTCCTGTGAGCTGCAGTGTCCCAGCTGCCCAGGTATGTGGCCACTGCGGGGCAGAGGGCCAGGACAAACCCCGAGCTGCAGGATGGCTGTCCCCGAGCTGGGCAAGGGCTCTGGGGAGTGGGGGTGATGGGGCAGGCTGCTCCTTCCCAGGGCAGCAGGACACAAGGGAACGTGTTGGTATGGAGGGGCTGATGAGTGAGGGAAGCGGCACAGGGCAAAGGCAGCCTCATTGCTGCCTGAGGAGCTGAGCCAAGGTGTTCTTTCCCTCTCTGCAAGGACAGTCCCAGGTGGTGGAAGGTGCAGGGAAATGCAGGTTTGCACTGAGCCCCCAGGCTGGCGTGGCTGGGCTGAGCACCCCAGGGTTTATTGCCTGGGTGGTCCCTGCCCTGCAGGAGCAGGGCAGGAGGGGTTTTCTCTGCCCAGGCATGGCAGAGGGATGGGGTGCAGCCATCCTGCTCCAGGGGGCCCTTAGGGAGGCAGCAAGGATGCACTTTATCAGAGCAGGGAAGCAGAGCTGTGGATGCTCCTGGCTGCAGGAATGCCGCGAGAGAACACGTCTGGATAATCACGAGGAGTGTGATGGAGGAGAGCAGGCTTCTCACCCCACACCTCCTCTCCTGCCCCTGCCTTCCCTTGTGATGCACTTTGAGTGGATGAGGGTAGGGTTCAAACTGTGGCTCTGGCTCCCCGGGAACATCAGTTGAGCAACCAAAAACTGCTTCAGCCCCTCTGGCCCATGGCTGTATCAGGTTCTCTATCAGGTTCTGCCTCTCACGGGTGCTCTGATGGCAGGCAGGCAGGCAGGGCTCTGGCCACTCACCTCCATGCATGTCCAGGCCACCTTTGTCACACGCACAAGAAGAGCAAATGCTTCATCACCTGGCTGGGGTTTGCTGGAGGGGAGACTGGGCTAGAACAGGGAGGGGATGGGGCTTCTCCCAGGGTTTCACCCCTCTCCCAAATCAGGCAATAAAACAGTGTTTCCTTCTCACTGTGTGTGGACACCATTTGTCCTGTCCCTCTGCACAGGCAGCCTGTGGCTGCCTGGGCTCTCTGTGTGTGTCCCTGCCACGCTGGACCCTGTGGTTTTCCAGCCTTTGACATGTCAGGACACGAGGCTGGGCAGTGTGGGCACGTGTGATCTGGGGGGGCACCACGCAGAGAAGTGCAGGCATTGAAACTCACATTTCCACAAGAGCACAGGTGTGAGCTGCTTTCTCCCTGGGACTTGCCAAAATAAGATGCAGGTAACAGCTCAAAGGCCGAGGGAGTCTGCTGGCACAGCTCTGCAGTGGCAGCTGCTCCAGGTGGCATTTGCCCAGGTCTTTCTGCCTCGCTGGGAGGAGGCTGTGAAGCCAGGGCACTGCTGCCCACAGCTGCAGCCTGGCAGGAACCAGGCAGGGTGGAGGTGAGGCCCTGGGCTGCACAGGCAGGTAAGTGCCCCGCAGGGACGGGGTGCCAGGTGCCAGCTTGCTGCTCACCAGTGCCCCGAGGGTCCCGGGAGCTGCGGGGCAGGAGGAGATGTTGCGGTTTGTGTCGGTGTTTCCGAGATGCCAGCTGTACTTGTTGGATTTCACACATCAATAAAACTTATATTTATAGTGTACTGCCTGGATGTCTCCCCTTCCTGAGAGCCTCGAGGGCACACGTGTGATGGGGGTGTTGGATTTGGGGTGCAAATATGCAGGTGTGACCCCTCAGTCCCAGCACCCCTGGGTGGGCTGGCACCTCCTGGGACTGAGAGGAGTGCATGTGGCCCCAGTGACACAGCTGTCCCTTGCTGGGACA
>VXBC01005310.1:48493-68964 GCA_013399945.1 Ploceus nigricollis | reverse complement strand
TATATATATATATATATATATAAAAAAATCTAGTTTGCTCTTGATCTCATGCAGGTTTGTGTCCATTAGTCTGCAGTGTTTTGAGAACAGGACTTTAAAACTTTAATACATGTGTTGTTTTGACTTTTCTGACTTTTTTGTCCCTGTTGTTCTTGAAGCTTTTTTCCTCCTCTCTTCCAGGCTTTGCATTCATTTTGCTTCCTGTTGTGTATGACCTTATTTTGTCCCCCAAATGGCTCCTGGTGTAGAGCAAAAGGCACAGTTTTGACATTTGCAGAAGCACTGAGAAAGCTGTAGTTTGCTCCTACAGCCCAGTCATAAAAAATGACTGAAGTGGGATCAGAACTGCCCTGATCACTTGAGCATCACTCTTCTATTCCTGTTATTTCCATCTTGCTCTTTGTGTGTTTCCCCTCAGATGTTTGGGAGGTCTCTGTAGCTCTGTGGTTTTGGTGTACAGTGGTTCAGACTATAAATATATAAATTAACCATGGTTGTACCTCTCCTGCCTTAAACTCACGCTGTGATTTTTGTGAGGAGAGCTCACTTGTTTTGTTAGGAGAGCTTTCAAGATGCTATTTAAATTCTGCTTTAGCTCACTTCCATGTCTGTTTAAAAATTCATGCTGCTGAGGGTGCTTTT
Organism: Ploceus nigricollis; assembly: GCA_013399945.1. Lineage (NCBI taxonomy): Eukaryota > Metazoa > Chordata > Aves > Passeriformes > Ploceidae > Ploceus > Ploceus nigricollis. The sequence continues at coordinate 68,322 of VXBC01005310.1, read as the reverse complement.
AAAGCTCTGTGTGCATTTCCTGACTGATAGGTAGGAGCAGTAACTTCTGGGTACTGTTTAAAACTGAATTTTAGGGAGTAGATTAGATGCAACGTGGTGACTTTGGGGTTTTTATTTGAGATGCTGTGTTGCTCCTCTGAGTTTTGATAGCTAAAAAATAACATCTGCAGGCTTGGAATCAGGTAGTGTTTCTAGAGTTAATAATTTTGTTGTATGCTTGTAATAAGGTAAAGACAAATGATCCAATAATTTGTTGGCTGTGTGCAGTAATTAGGAATTCTTGAGGCTGAGCACATTTCCAGAGGTTCTGCTTCCTTTTCTTTAAAGATCCAGGGGTAAATGCGTGACCTCTCTATTGTGAACTTCTTTCATTTCCTTTTTAACAACAAAAAAAAGATGAAATAAACATATTTTTTGCAATGTGATGGTTGCATTGCTTGACAGTGCCATTCACACTCTGAACATGCTGAACCTGCCTCAGGTCTCGATTTCAGTTTCATTTAGAGGCTTGGTGGTTTTGCTGGACTATTTTTTTTCTGTTTCCATTGCAGGAAGCTTTTACTTCTCAGCCCTCTTGCTTGCACAGAGGAGCTGCAATTTGTCAGCTTTCCACACTACATAAATTACTTCTTGCAGCAGTGGTTTTGCAGTTGTGTAAATAGATTATACTTGACATGGCAGAAGTGAAAAATAGCTTGTTGGTCAGGAGACAGGTAGAGGAATTGTCTGTTCCTTGGGAAAGGATTAATTAGGCTGAAGAGTCCATTTTTCACCAAAGAATCAAATTTACTAATTATGTTAAACCAGTCTATAACGAGGGAAAATTCAGAGGTTATTTTCTAAATAAAATCAGAGCACTGCAAATGTTTCCACATTAGAACACAGCTGTGGAAGCTGCAGGGTGAGTGAGGAGAAATAATTTTTCAGGATAGGGACTGGATGTTTAAGGAGTAGCAGAAATTATTTTTCTAGTTCAGCTGTGGGAAACAAACTGTTAACAAAGCCAGTTAAAAATAAATATATCTGTAGAGAAAATGGGGTTAAGCAGGGAATACAATAATCTTTTTCCATAGAGCATGGAGGTGAAAAAAAGCTTTGGGAAGCTGGTCCATGTTTAATTGTTCTTCTGACAACAGCTTAGGGGATGCTGGCTCAGCAGGATTTCATATTCTTCTCCAGCTCCAATGTTAAGACTCACTAATTTACACAGGAAAAAGCTACCAGTGTTTAATGTCTCCTGGAAATGACCGTGCATATCTCTGAAGGGGAAGGAAGTGCATGAAGAATGACTTGGAGAAAAAGAAAAAAAAAAAAGAAAAAGAAAAAGGTTGGAATTGAAAGAGGAAAAAGTTGGAAAACACTTGTGTTAAACCCTGAACCAGAAAACCCTCTGGGAGGAGGGGGGCTGGTGCTCTAATCTCCTCTTTGAGACCTCTTGCACACATTCCTGCCCAGGGAAAATGAGACAGTGCAAAATGTGGAACTCAAAATGGTGTGTGAGTCCTCTTTCTGTCACTTCCTTCTAACACAGCAGCACTTTTTTTTTTTTTTTTAAACAAAACCCACTAGTGTGAAGTCTACATCTGCATTTAAATTAGAACATCTTAAAGAAAAGAACAGGCTCCAAAGCTGCCCACAAGAAAGGTTTCCTTGCCAGGCTCCAGCATATGAACACTAACTAACTGCTTATTACCCAAGAAGAAATTCATTATCATGTAAATGTTGTTGGAGGGGAGGAATGTGAATTATTTCTTTCTAATTTGGTTTTAAATTGCAGTTTAGGTGATAGTTTTGGAACTTAAGTAACACTTAGCATAATTGGCTTAAGCTTGCATTCATTATAGTTTTCTTTCTGTCTAAAATTGGACCACCGTCTTGAAAATCAATTTGTGGACAAATGCAAGATTTCAGATGATTGCATAATAAGGAAGGAAGATTTTTATTCTCCTTTCCTCTCAGAGCCTATAAAACTAGAGTTTTATGGGAGGCTGTGGACTTGCTGTTGTGGGTGGAATTACAAGCACGTTGGTTCATTTGTAGTAATTATCATTGGAAATGTGATGGATTTCTCCATGCTGGCAAAAATGTGCTGCTGCTGCTACTTGGCAACTGTATCGTGTCTCTTGGGTGCTTGGCTGGGGTGTTGAGGGCTGGGATGCCACATTTGGGATTTCTGGGGTTGGATTTTGGCTCATCCCACCCCCTGCCATGGGTGGGGACGCCTCCCACTGTCCCAGAGATGGGGCAGCCACAGCTGCTCTGGGCAGCTGTGCCAGGGCCTGCCCAACCTCAAATAAAGACTATTTTTCCTTAGAATAAAGATATTTTTAATATCTACTCTGAACATGCCCCAGCTCCTTGTCAATTCCACTAGGTATCCAGTTTTGAGGTGGCTGAAGATGAATAATGAAGTATGGAATCTTCCTTGATTTGGAGTCAGGGCTTTTGTGCTCTGTTTTTCTTTTTAACTATTGCAAATAGTGCCCCTGAAATACAAATATTTATTCCAGTGCAGAGAGCCCAAAATTAGCTATAATGAGAAGTGTCCTGAGCAGTACATTTGTTGTGTAATCCCCTGAATCTGGTAAAATAAATTAATCTGTTATCTAAATGAGAGTTTTATCCTTTACCTTGTCAGTCCTCTGAATATGTGTTGAGCTCTTTAAAGACCATTAATAATATAAAATGTATTCATCTCTTTAAAGCATATTCTCTAAAATTTAAATTTTAGAAGTGGATTTTTAGCTTCTTAGCAGTGAAAAAAAAATGTAACACCAACACTTGTGCCTAAAATAATAATTCCAGACCCTTTAAAGGTCAGTTGGTTTGGTCCTTGTGGTCAGCACAGTGGCCTGATGTCCTTTCTGCTTCCCATCAGGCACAGCTATTTGCATACTGATAGGAATTTATAACGTTTTTGAGTGGTTTGTGGCCTGCAGTGTGTTTTGTGTTACCTTTTAAAGTGATGGGCAGGCTCTGCTCACAGAGCTCAAGGTGTTAAATTATATTTATGTGACCTGAAAAGTGCCAGGGCTCAGCAGAGCGTGGCGAAACTGCCCTGTAATACCTAAAGCACGGAAAAAGGAGGAGCTGATGGCGAAAAATTCTATAGAACAAGCAAGGAATGTATTGTTAATCCATTCTTTTAGTTACTCTGAGGAATCCTGTAAATGTTACAGAGCCTGGCTCTGTAAGGTGCCTTCTGTTGGGCCAGCAATAGTTAAGTGGAATTTCATTCACTTCCTGTGTTGCAAGTTTTGTTGAAAGTAGTTCCGCTGTTTCTATTTTTAACCCCGATCAGTGGAGCCTGAGCTGCCTCAGGGTTACAAAAGACAGCTTGGGATCACCTCGAGCATTTCCACTCACTGCTTCTGTGAACATGAGCACCCAGAAAACTCCTGGCTGGGGTGGGAGCACAGCATCAGACAATTCTTTGTGAAGCTAGGCACATCCAACTCTGCTGAAATCAAACTGCTCGTGCCTGGTGCATCTGAAAGCCCCTGTGACATGAGAACCTCTCATCTTTGTGGTTTCTGAAAGTTGTATTTTACTTGTTGGAGTAGTTAAAAGAGCTGTTTGGGTTTTTTTTTTTTTAAATTATTTTTTTTTTAGCTCTTCAAGTATAAAATTGTAAGATGTAGTTATAGGAAAAAACCTGTGGGTTTGTGGTTTGTGTTTTTATAAGTAGTGGAGCTTGCACTTTATCCAGTGGATGCTAACTGTGTCACCTAAACAGAATCTGGTGGTAAGAGTGTAAGAATAAGAAATAAGGACAATAATTACAGAGAAGTGAAGCATTTTGAGGTTGTAACATGCCTTCAGCAGAATGAGCTTTACAGACATGACAGTGTGCACGTCAAATGATGGCATGTGAGCACAATATTGTGACTAAATCAGCCTGTGGAGCTGATCCTTGCTACGTGTGAGGAGCTAAATTATATTGTGTCAGCTGGGTACCTCTGGAGGAGATGAGAAATACTGGAAGAAAATGAAAAAATTGTAGCTGGCAGTGGCAGAAATGGTTGTGCCACGTTAACATTGCCTTGAGGGGAAAAGGCATTTAGTCACAAGGCACATTAATTTTACTAATTGTGTCAGCATGGCTGAGACATCCCTGATTAAACCAAACCTTTAATGGCTTTCCAAGATGGAGCCCATATAATGGAAGAACTTCTGTCCAGGAAACTGGGAAAGAAAAATCTGCTGAGGGTCTGGGGGGAGACACCACCACCAGAAGCCCCAGCTGGGGCTGGCAGTGAGGGGCTGCAGCTGGAAGTTTCTCCTCAGCCTCCTGAACTCCACAGAAATGTGTGGAGCAAACCCAAACCCATGCTGGGGCAGGAGGGAAGGGCAGAACCGCAGCGGAGGGGGCTGGGGGCAGGAAGGAGGGGGAACCTGTCCGTGGGCATGGGGTAACTGAAGGAGCACTCTTGCTTCATGCTGGTTTTGGTTCCCCAAAGTTCAGAGCCCGCTGGGTGTTGGGGCAGCAGGGTTTGACAGAGCTGAGCAGGCTCTGGAGCTGTTCCAGAACCGATTCTCAGCTCACTCTGTGTGCACAAGCACTGATCCCTCCACGCTCCAGCTGCAGGTGTTCCTCACCATGTGTGAAACACTTGGCTACTGTATACAGTGGAAAAAATATTTATCTTTTGACGTTTTCACTTGTTGATTCGTTATTTCCAACCATAATAAACCGAAAGCTTTGCACGTACGTGTGAAAGCACTCGGGGCTGTGAAATCCCACCTCAGCTGGTGCTGTGAGCACAGAACAGAGCCAGGCTCTGGTTCTTTGAAGCTGGCACAGGTGTGCCTGCAGCTGCCTGCACACTCTGGGGACAGCTCTCTGATGTGGCCTGAGGTCCCTGGGTAACGTTTTCAGCACTGCTTGGGTGACAGTTTAAACACTGCTTGTTTAAATTCCCCAGCAGCAGGATTTAGGTGCTGCAGTCAGCTCTTCCCAAACTGGGCTTGGCATTTCATTCTGTAACTTGTAAGATTTAATTTTAATTAATACTTGTAAGATTTAATTTTAACTTGGAAGATTTAGTTCTTTAACTTGTAACTTGTCTCTGGTGGAGCCCTTGGTGACAGTTTTTTGTGCATTACTGTGTTTAGGTAAAGTCAGCATGGCTTACCATCATGGTAATATGGTATCATGGGATATTTCTGGAGGTCTGTGGCCAAAACTGTTTGGGGATCTCCAGTCTAAGACCCATAAATGTTTTTTGAATATGTGCCCCTTTTTCTAAGAGTACATTCACATCTGTTTAGTTGAAGCAACAGCAATAAGGACAGTTCTGATGTTACTAAAAATAAAACACAATCATCAGTAAGTTTTGACATGCCAATAAAAATATTCTCTAGAATTGCAAGTGTTTATTTGGTCTGTATAAATTTACAAATATGTAAATTGTTAAAATAAAGAATGTTTGTCCTTTTAGCATAGGACTGGTAACTGCTGTATGTAAAAGCCAGTAACACAAACTATTTTGCAATTTGCTGCTTTTATGTTCACTTCCTGTGGTTTTTCCTGTTATTTACCTGCAATATAGCTGAATATTTATAAAAAAATATGATAACCTTGAGAATTTAAAATGTTCAGTTATCCAAAATACTTTTGGAAACCGAGTCCTTCAATGTGTGTGTGTAAAACCATTTGTTTATCCATCCTTAAGCCTGAGGAAGTTCTTATTTCTCTCATTAACTGATGTGCTCAGCTGAGTGCAAGCACTTCCTGGAGCTCAGCTGAGGCAGAAGAGATAAACAACGGGGCACAGGAATATTCCCTGGCTTCTTGCAGTGTTTTATTTAAACCATGCAGTTGTTCAGGGTCAGAAATGCATCGAAGTGCTTGTCTGTCATAACCAAATTTCCCCACATTGTGCTGGGCAGCAATAGGAGAGTACAAAATTATTAGCAGGTTTATTAAAGCCTCTATTTTTATAAACTCAGTTTTAAAAAGCCCATACTTTTTTGCTCGGGTTGTAAATGGATTAAATGATTGATAACAGCCTGGTGTTTGCTTTTTCTTCTTGCACTAACACAAACTATCCTCTTTTTTCTTTGCCTTTTTATGAGAGTGAGGGCTTTCAGAATTCCACAGCTCACACCTCTGATTTGCAATTTTTCTTTATTTCTTTCTTTCTTTTAATTTTAATTTATTTCTTTATTTTCTTTATCAGAAAAAGACATTGCAGGGACACGGTGGGAATCTCCATGAGGGAGGGAACTGGGGTGTGAATTTCCAGTTAAATCATCTTCCCTGTACCACGAGCTCAGAATCTGGGCCTTCCCCTCAGAAATGCAAAGAGAAATACACAGCTTTGAATTACTTAACATGCCAAACCCAATCTGTAGAACTGCTTTAAAATACCCAGTTTGAGTGTGTGACACATCCAGAGACAGCTGGGGAATGGGACAGCTCGTGGAAGAGCAGCTGGGGGTTTTTCCTTGTGTTAATCCCAAGCACCTGCTGTTGTTGGACACGTATGAAATGACAAAAACCAGAATTCTTTGTATCTGGTGTTTTCCATAAACACTTTGAGCAGCTTTCATTGCTGCACACAAATTGAAATATAGCTGAATAAAGAAGGGTAAGAGAGAACTGCTGTCAGAGAAAATGTAGAGTTTTGGGCCCTTCTAATCTACCCAGACTGTCAGGGTATGGAGAAAGGGCTCATGAGAGGCTGAGGAAATATTAGACTATATGTCAAGCAATATGGTCACTTCCAATTCAGTCTAGACCCTGTGAAAATGTGGGAAATGTCCCAGATATCCAGGGAATTTTTGTGGAAAAGCTGGAGGTCTGTTCTGCAATCAGGCACATTAGCAGGATGAGTCCTTCACATGGCCATAGCATGTTTGGAGCAAGTGGTATCTGAAAACATCCAAGATGAAGTGAAAAGGAACCAATCCAACCAGAACACCAGAAACTGGTGAAAGGCTGGAGCCTGGGGGAGTGGAGTTTGCTGCCCCTCTCTTCTGCAACAGCAGCAAAAAAAAAAAAGAGATGGGAAAAGAAGAAAATCCAATGTGGCTGGGGATGTTCCCTCCCTCTGTGGTTCAATATTTAAATAATCAGTGCCATAAGTGAGTCTGTGCCATGCCTGGGTGGTTGGTGCAGGTTTCTGAGCAGCTCTGGTGTGTTGGGCACAGCTCACAAGTTGTTCTTTCCCACATGATGCCAGTTCCTTTTTTACCTTCAAGCACAAGCGCATGGGGGTGAAAAAAAACCCCTCTGGCCTAGAAATATCCCTGTCTCTTTTCCTAGCAATGGAGTGGAGGAGAATATTTGGAATATTTATTTGGATAAAGGAGTGAGAGAGAGAAGTGCCTTTGGTGAATAGAATAGCAGAAAATATCTATTCTCCAGCTTAAAAAAGGAAATATCCTGTGGGATGGAGCACTCCTGATGTCTCAGTGTCATCAGGCAGAGAAGGGACTTGAGCTGTAATTCAAATTGGATAATTAAACACAATACGTTTGAGAGCTTTTGTCTGTAAATTGTTACCATTTTAGGAAAAACCTGCAGGTGTTTTTGCATTCCCTTGGGAGCTTGGGCCTGTTAGGGTCAGTTAGAGATTCCCTGAGCAAATCTATTGTGTTGGGAGCCTCTGGGGACCTGGAAAGACATTCAGCTTCCATTGTCTGGGGCAGGAGTAGTTTTATGTGCTCTCAAAAGCAGTTTTCAGACCCAAGGCTGATGAGGTTTTGTTTTCAACACTCAATAGGTGAGGTCTGAGTATTGGTTTTGCACATTTTCTGTGAATGTGTTTTTCCATGGGAAGATTTTTGCCTGCCCACCTTATATACAGAGTTTGTCACTGTGGAAAATGTCTTGACAAACACAGACCTTGCTGGTAGTTCCCATGTTTTGGATGTTCTGAATGCTGGGAAAACACTTGAAAAAGAGCCCCCAAATAAGAGTTTTGCATGCTGGGATCATTCTTGAATTGCAGTAAGTGCTGGTTCTACTTTGTTTGGAATGCTAACTCTTTTTTTCACCTAAAAGAAACAATTTTTGTGGTCCTTTGCAGGAGGAACCTGACCAAATTGTCCCTGATATTCAGCCACATGCTGGCAGAACTCAAAGGGATTTTCCCCAGTGGCCTCTTCCAGGGGGACACGTTCCGGATCACCAAGGCAGATGCTGCAGAATTTTGGAGAAAGGCTTTTGGTGAAAAGTAAGTTTCTAACTGTGCTTAAAAATAGAGGTGTGGGAGCAAAGTGCACCCAGTGTTTTTTAAGAGTTCTGTTTGGCCCTTCAGGAAGGGCTTTGTCAGGTTAAAATAAATGATGGGAGAGACCTGCTGGTCATTTGGTCCATCTCTGGGCTAAGGTAAGGAATTATTCCTGCATTAAATTTCACAGGTTTTGTCCTGTCTGGTTTTAAATGTGTCAAGTGATGAATCTTTCCCCAGTTTCCCCAGGAGACTCTTGTATTGTCACAGTGTTTCTCTTGATTATTCAGCTTAAATTTTCCTCTCCTTGATTTAATTCTTTAAGTAAGCTCTACAAGCTATGCAAAATAATCCTTTCTTCTTCCAAAGGTTACCATGCCCCCAACATGGGTTGTTCTTTAGCTAACCATAATATTATATTCTTTTCATCTTCCCTCCAATTAGTCTTTCCAATCATTTACTCACCTCTCTTCTTCTCTGAATTTCTGTTTGCAGAATGGCTTTGCTAAGAGTGAAGGGGAAAGGGAAATGCAGCAATCTTTGTGTGCAGACTGCTGAAATGTCAGGTTTAATTTCTGTATCTAATGAAACACTGACTAAATGAACCATGGAGGTGTTCACAGCAATGTTTGGGGATTAAAGTTAATGGATTGGGTACTGCTTTCAAACTGAGGGAACTGAGGTACTTCACCTAAAGAGTTTAATTAGTAGCTGTCAGAACAAAAAGCCATAATGTATTTACTCATGAATAGCACAGTTGTCTGAAGTGAGGCATTTTCTTTCTGTGTTTCTATGCCACTTGATTTATTTGAAAAAGGAAAATATTCCTTTAAACAGGAGCCTGTGTTTTGGCTTGTGATTCTCTTCCTTCTCCAGTTAATCCTTCTTTAGAGAGTTGGTTGCAGCTTTTTTTTAACCATCTAGACTTAACTTCTTCTCCACCAGCTGCAACATTGTGAAATTATTGTCAAGTAATGCTGTGGTAGCACTGCAAAAGAGGGAAAAGAGAAACCAGAGGGGGGCTTCTAATTCCAAAATTTTGCATGTGAAGAGAAAATTGTCATAAGTTCATTTGGCTGCTGATTTCCTGCAGCACCAAGAAATTTGGGTTTTTTTGTGTGATGTGAATAAATCTCATGTGGCTGTTTTTGATTTTTCTCTGTTCTGTTATCACCACATGGATACTGACAAAGATAACATGAAGGTGTGTTCATGGTGGTGGTGCTGCTCAGCCATCTCCCATTCCCTGCTTTTCCCCAGGACCATTGTTCCTTGGAAGAGCTTCCGCCAGGCCCTGCACGAGGTGCATCCCATCAGCTCAGGGCTGGAGGCCATGGCCCTGAAGTCAACCATCGACCTGACGTGCAATGATTACATCTCAGTGTTTGAGTTTGACATCTTCACACGACTCTTCCAGGTGAGAACTGAGCAATGGGAATCACTTGAAGTGTCTCAGTGCTTCAGCTTATACTCTTCTTTATCCAGGCCAGTATTTTATACACATTATTTGTTCTTGTCTTGCCCTCCATCCCTTAAAGAGTATTACTTAAGACCCCATATTGCAGTAAAAGCGGGTGATATTTCTGGCTGTAGAATAAAAAAATCCCTAAATATACACTGCAACTCCCAGGCACATCAGCATCCTGCCATGAATCAGGTTTTCTCTTTCAAAGGTCACTTTGAGACTGAAGCTCTGACACAGCTTCTACAAGCCAGGAAATGTGAAGCTTAGTTTATCACTCTGTCTTCCCTCGTCCCTTTCTTTATTGTCAGATTTATTTTCCATGGAGGGGGGTTGTTCAGGATGGAGCTCAAGCATGGAAATTTGGGCTTCCTAGCTTTTGAACTGACCCAGCCAGGATGTTGTGAACTGTGTATGTGAGAAATCTCTGTGTCACTGAAGGGATATTAACAGTAGGTGAAATTCTTCCCCACATCTCTAATACTGCTAAATTCAAAAACACAGCTTCTGATGGTACAATTGGGTATTTACAAGAACAATCACTTACTTCTTTGGCTCTGACTTGCCTTTTCCCATGTGATGGGGTGGGTTGTAATTAAGATATGTCTAGATGAAAAATTCCCATGTTTGGTGTTGCAATGTAGCTGATCTCATTCAGCACTTTTTCCAAGTGTTGTACATAAAGAACAAGTCAAGAGCTGCTGCAAATTCCAGGGGGTGCAGAGTTCTTAGGGAGTGCTGATACTTTCCTGTAGACAAGTTTAAAAACTTGGAAAAATCAGGTGAGATTTACACACCCAAGCCCTTCTCAGGACTGAGAGATTTCAAATGGCTGTTATGACTTTTGGGGCATCATTTTAAGCAATGTTTGAGATGTGTGTGCAGGTTTCTTCATTCAGATCTGAGACCAGCCACAGTTCTTGCCACACCCTGGTGAAGTTGGGTTGGTGAGGAACAGTCACAAGTTACAGACAGTGAAACTGAGACACAGAGGGGAGGTCACTGTCCCCAGGCCATGCAGGAAGTCGGTGTTGGAGAGCAGAGCAGTCATGGTTCCTGGGCTTGTGCATAATCTCATTAAACTCCTGCCTTTATCCCTGACTGGGGAATGAGTCATTCTCTCTGCAGAGGCAGCACAATTGATGGCTATTCTTAAGCTGTGACCTCAGTGACTTCTCCTTTTGTATTTATTAAAGGAGTTTTGATTAAGGTCTGTCTTAGGTGATAATTTTATCTCCAACAAGCAACAAACTCAAATGCCAAGTGCTGCATGGGAATGGATGTTTTGGTTTCTCTGCTGGATTTGTGGTGGAACAGAAACATGTTTCTCGAACTGGAGAACCCTTTGATTCAGGAATATTGACCCTTTCCAGAAGTGTGTGGTTAATTTGTTTCTTTGGTGCTTCCCCAGCCCTGGTCATCTTTGCTGAGGAACTGGAACAGCCTGGCAGTGACTCACCCTGGGTATATGGCATTCCTCACCTATGACGAGGTGAAGGCCAGACTTCAGAAATTCATTCACAAACCTGGCAGGTGAGAGAGAGCTCAGCCAGCAGGGAGGTTCTGCCTGCCACTGATTGCAGCAGGGCTGACAGATTATCTGAGTTCCTTTCTGCAGCTTGTGTGGTTACTTCTGGGCTGCTTTTAAACATGGAAACCTCCTGTGTAGTCTGTTTGTTTGTTGGGTTTTTCAAAGTTGATTTGAAACAAATGATTTTAAGGATGTTAACTTCTCTTGCTCTGGATTCTGGGTTTAATTTCACCTGGAGGCCAGTGCTTGGGTTCTTTTTTCATTTTGTATCATATTGCAAAGTTCCCCTTTGAACTGCCTGGGCCTCAGTTGAGGAAAGCTGCTACAAATCATCAAGTTATTCCTACTAATTTTATTTGCTGTCTTGATATGGCCAGACAAAGGCTGCCTACTTGTCATTGAATCTTTTCTGGCTGTTCCAAGCTGAGGTTTCTTTTCCTTTGTGTGTTTTTAGTTACATTTTCCGACTGAGCTGTACCCGCCTGGGTCAGTGGGCCATCGGCTACGTCACTGCAGATGGGAACATTCTCCAGACAATCCCCCACAACAAACCTCTTTTCCAAGCACTGATTGATGGCTTCAGGGAAGGCTTGTAAGTAACTTTATAAAAATTAGGACAAAAAAGCAGTTAAAATTTGAATAGCTCCATTGCTGTTAGTGGAATAAGTCATTGCTGAACTATTTTGGCACTCAGGAGTTACTGACAGCTGTCTTTGCACTGTAGAACTGTGCAGTAGCAGATGATAAATGTGCACCAGTGTTTCTCTTCTCATAAATCCCTTTTTTTTGTCAAACCCTTAATTTGAACCAATACTTTTAAGAATAACGTGTTTAATTTTGGTCCAATCATAAAATCCCTCCAAAACTTTAGAATTCAGAATACCTTGACTTCCCACCCCTTGCTTCTCACCTTCATTCTTTCTTCCCTTCCCACCTCCAAAAGAAACCTTAGATCTGTGTGTGTTTACATGTGTGTACAGGCACATACAGAGATATTTTTTCTCCCAACTTCTTCCAGTTATTTATTTCCCGACGGCCGGAATCAGAATCCTGACTTGACTGGCTTGTGTGAGCCCACACCTCAGGACCACATTAAAGTTACACAGGTGAGTAAAATACTCCATTCCATCCAGCTCTCTGCCTTTCTCCCTGATTTCTACCCTCCTTAGCTATTCATCCAGTTCTGTCATACTTGGTATTCCCAAAACTTGTTTCCAGGGCTGCAGTATTTTACAGGAATTCAGAAATCTTTGCATGATAGGGATGGACAGATGAGATTGCAAAGGCAGATTTTAAGGATTTATTTTTAGAATGTTCTGCTAACATTGATGCTTGAACCCTGCTTTTCTTGTGATGCTTAAATGAAAATTATTGGATAATTTGAATTCCACTTTTTTCAGAGCTTGACAGATGCATCTAGCACGTAAAATGATGGTGAAACCTTTGCATATTTCTGTTCTCCCTGTGATTTATGCTGTGTTTCCCTCAGGAACAATATGAGCTGTACTGTGAGATGGGCTCCACGTTCCAGCTGTGTAAAATCTGTGCTGAGAACGACAAGGACGTGAAGATTGAACCTTGTGGGCACCTGATGTGCACCTCCTGTCTCACAGCCTGGCAGGTGAGCCTTGGCCTCTTCTTTATCTCTCTGAGGGCAGCTGCTTGATCTTTTACAGGTATTCTCTTCTTTTACAGATATCTTACAGATTTTTATACAGAATATCTTTACAGATATTCTCTTCTCAGAACTGTTCAGGTGTGGAGAGAATAAAGCAGAAACATTGTCTCATAATGTCACAGCATCAGAAGCTGTTTAGATGCCTGATCTCTTAGTAAGAATAAGGAAAAACTGTAAATACTTCCCAAAGTGCTGTTTTTCTACTTCAAGGAGAAAATATTCTGTATTTCTAGCCCAGTTTGCCTTTGTGTTCCTCTCAGTTGAAAGCTCCCTGCCAAAAAGCAGGTTAAAAGCTGATTGTTTATGAAGCAGGTGATAACTGTGCCCCCCAAAGGCTGCTGTGACAGTGTAGGGATGTGCCCCCTGCTGACGGAGTGAACAAATTACCCTTTGTCTCCTTAAAAAGGAAAAAAACCCAGAGGTTTCTCTCCTCAATTTGCTTAAAAGACACCTCATAGGACCTTAGGGACTTCACCTCAAACTTAAGGGTGCCCAGTTGGACAGAAGGCAAAAGGTCCCACCTAGGTAATTCACTAGAAAAAGAAGAGAACAAAAGAAGTAATTGCTTTTTGTGAAGTGTTTTAGCAGGAGCAAGAACTTCCTGCCCTAACTCGAGTTTTCTCTGCAAAGAGCTTTGTTATTTTGCCTTTTATTAAAACTTTTCTGTTTCCAACACTGCCTCAGAAGCCATCCTAATAATTTTATGCCATCTAAGGTAGCTGAGCTACCTGAGGTGTGATACTTTTCTCTGAGAGCTTATGAGACCTGGCTGGAAGAGATCAAGTATCATGACAGATCTCTTCTGTCCCCTGCAGGAATCAGAAGGCCAAGGCTGTCCCTTCTGCCGCTGTGAGATCAAAGGCACGGAGCCAATCGTGGTGGATCCATTTGATCCCAGAGGAGGAGGAGGATTGTCCAGGCAAGGGGCTGAAGGAACCCCCTCTCCCAATTATGACGATGATGATGACGACAAAGCTGATGATTCCCTCTTCATGATGAAAGAACTCGCTGGTACCAAAGTAAGGTCACTGATAAATGTGGCAGTGCCTTTTCTGCAGCAGTTTTCTCTTAGTGATTTGTGCCTGTGAGGTTGGTCAGACTGTGTAACAGTAAAGATCCTGCTCCCTATGGAAAACAGGGATTTAGGTCCAGTTTTGTGAGCTCACTTCACACTGCCAGTTTGGGATCACACTTTGAAGCCTTTGTGTTGTCTTGGAGGGGTGAAAAAGCTGGCCTGACCTGTTGGAATGGAAGCTCTGGGTTTGGAACTCTCCTCTGTATGTTAGATTTTGATTTCCTAGCCAGAATTCACCCAGATCAGCAGAAATTCATCCATTTTTCCCCAGTGATGGATACAGCCAGGCAGGTACAGCCTTCCCAAGGTCCTGATAAATAACAGGGTAGAGGGCAGGCTGTTCTGCTGAAGAACTCAATTTGGCTGTCATCTTTTTATATGGGGGCTGATAAAACTGTCTAATAAAGGTGTGATAACTCTGCCATCAGTGCTGCTTCCCTCCAGGAGCTGTGTACAGGCATTCTTTGTGGATCCCTGCATGGCATTTTCATTTCATTTTTATTTCTCATTTCAAAATCTGATTGCTGCTGTTGCATTTTTTTACTGCATAGGGAAGTGGGTTTGAATTTTTAATTCAGCTAATTTTTAATAGCTGAATCAACTAAAATAAGCTGCATTTCCTGGTCAGAAAGAATCTTCACCTCTGGTTTACCTGGAGTCTTTTTTCCCTTTATCTTCCATCCTGTGAAATAATTTACTAATCAGTAAACACTGTTCCTGGAGGGCTTTTTTTACAAATTTTGGAGAAGCAAAGCAATTTTCTTGGTGTGACATCCTGTCAATGTTGCTATTTTGTTGGCTTTAGTGAGCTCAAACATACGTGAATCTTTTCAAAATTAAACAGCACTAACTTTGATTGTAAAAAAAGAGAAAATAAAGAGACTAACAAGCACTGTGCTGCTTTGTTAAGTGGAAAACCAGCTTTCCAGAGACAAAAATGGAGGGTTTGGTGCACACCAGTGCTCTGTAGTGAAAGCAGTTTGCACAGGGACAGGAGGCTTTGCAGCAGATCATGCCCTCTGGTGTTGAAAAGCAGCTTGTCCCTGCTCAGGGCCCACTGAGGCAGGTTTGTTATTCCATCAGGACACCTTGGTTTGTGTCTCTGAGTTGCATTTTCGTTACTCCATCAGGACAGCTTGGTTTGGGTTTCTAAGTTGCATTTCAGTGGTGTCTCACAGCCAAGCTTGGATTGCTCCAAGCGCTGCAGTGCTGGGCTCTGCCTTCATTCCTGCAGGACAGTTGTTACTCACAGAGCAGTTTGTAGCTGGAGAGGCTCTCCAGAGGACAGGAATTCAGTGGGCTGAGCCCTGTGCTGATGTCCCATTCTCCTCTCTCAGGTGGAACGCCCTCCCTCACCGTTCTCGGTGGCTCCTCAGGCCGCCCTGCCCCCCGTGCCGCCCCGCCTGGACCTGCTGCAGCAGCGAGTGGCCAACCCCCCCGGGGCCTCCAGCCCTGGCACCACTTCCAAGGTCAGACACACCTCTTCAGTGTGATTCCAGTGGGGCAGAACAATCTGGGGACCCCAATGTGTTCTCTCTGACATCCCCAAGTACTTTCCTCTTTTTCTGTCTGGCATCCTGAACTACCAAATTATTATTACTACTATCACATTCTCTGGTTTTCAGCCTCAATCCCTGCTCCCTGTACCCTTTGGATTTTCCTCATATTTTGTTCTAGCTGATACAGAAGGTATCATATTTCTCTCCCCCAACTTTTCTGCACTCATTTTTACATCAAGCATTTTTTACGCAGAAAATGAAGGAAGGAATTCAATGTNCCAGTGTGTACTCTCTGACATCCCCAAGTACTTTCTTCTTTTTCTGTCTGGCATCCTGAAATACCACCAAATTATTATTACTACTATCACATTCTCTGGTTTTCAGCCTCAATCTCTGCTCCCTTTCCTTCCTGCTGTCTTTGGATTTTCCTCATATTTTGTTCTAGCTGATACAGAAGGTATCATATTTCTCTCCCCCAACTTTTCTGCACTCATTTTTACATCAAGCATTTTTTACGCAGAAAATGAAGGAAGGAATTCAATGTATGTGACTGGGAGAAATGAACTGGCTTTCTGACTGATCAGCAGAAGGCAGTAGGATAATCTTGGTGGCATTAAGTTAATGGTTCTTGAGATGCAGCAGCAGTTCTTCATCTGGTTCAGATGAAATAATGAAATTAGGGAAGTTCAGGCAGAAGAAAATACCTATTTCTGTGAATACTCATCACTGACTAATGAATGTTAACTTGTACAAATAACCCATAATTGAATCATTTTTTAAAGTAATAGGGAGGCTCTGTTTGGATTCCAATCTAAGGCTGCTGTAAGCTCATGTTTTCCCTCAAGCAGAGGAATCTGGGGTGTTCAGAGCCTGGCTGGAGTGCACGTAGTTCCTGTGTTATCTCCTCAAGCCTGTGCAGAAGGTGCGGAGATATCTCCACATTCTCGGAGATAATTCCTTGTAAAAACAGATAAAACCACCCCAAAACTCTCCCTGCTGCCCACACCTCCCTCCTGTTTATCTCTTCTGGCTGGGCTGCCTGTGTTAAGCACTATTTTGATCCCTTCTCCCCGCAGGCTGCTCCAGGTGCTCTGCACAAGGACAAACCTCTGCCGATCCCACCCACGCTCCGGGACCTGCCCCCGCCGCCGCCCCCGGACCGCCCGCACGCCCTGGGCACCGAGAGCCGCCCGCAGCGACGGCCCCTGCCCTGCACCCCGGGCGACTGTCCCGCCAGGGACAAGCCACCCCCGCTGCCCTCCAACCGCCAGGGCGAGCTGTGGCCGGGCAGGCCGATGCCCAAAGCCCCGGCGGTGGCTGTGGGCGCCGCGGAGCCCTGGGCTGGCAGAGAGCTGTCCAACCGGCACTCGCTGCCCTTCTCGCTGCCCTCCCAGCTGGAATCCAGGGCCGAGAGCCTCCGGCTCGGCAGCACGCTCAGCCTGGACAGCCCGGCGGTGAGTCTGCTGGGGCTGGAAGTGGTCTGGGAGAAAAGGCACCCTCTTCTCACACTGAGGAGTGGGATTTTGTAATTGGGAGAGAAACTGGTGAATTCCAGGCAAGGGAAGCGCTTTCCTTCCTTTTGGGAACAAGGTTGAAATCCCAGCTGAAATCCCAATTACCTGATCATTGTTCACCTTTCATTGTTCAGGAGAATGTTGAGTGTTGAATCTTTCAGTGTTGAAAAGTGCTGAGAATGTTACCTGAAAAAATCTGATTTACTTGCTGGCTTTTCAGCCCTGAGAAAACTACCACATCAGCTGTGAGGAGTTTGACTGGACAAAATCTGAGTTCGGTTTGGGTCTGTTCACCTGCAGGACACTGTTACCAGTGAACTGATAGGTCCAACATTTTGTTCTCTGAAAGAAGCAGGCAGTTTTGCTTTCCTTGATTCCATTTCCTTAATTTTTCCTTCTAATGCTTCCAGCTTTCTAAAACTGAAAGCAAGCACATTTTTAGCCAGATTTTCTAAGAAAATGGCACGTGCACGGTTGTCATTCTGTCTCCAATTGTGTGTGCTTGTCTGCATCCTTTTCCTCTTGGCTCCCATTTTGGCCTGTTTCAGCTGAATTTGCCAAGGCCATTGGAACCTCAAAATGTGAAGTTCTTCCTGCAGGAAAACCCCTGCAATGTCCTCACTGAGGGAAAGCTGTCAGGGAATTCCTAGATTTCTGAGGTGTCAGTAAATTCTGTGGAAGAAATGAGGATGCTTCATTCCCACAGAGGCTGTTGAAGGAGTGGCTTTGCAGCTACACTGGGCCATGCGTTGTTTCTGATTCCTGGTTTGGAATTTTGTCTTCCAGAGCTCCAACAGTGGTCCAGCAGCAACCTCAGAGTGTGAACACCCCAAAATCAAACCCTCCTCATCTGCCAATGCCATCTACTCCTTAGCTGCCAGGTCTGTTGGGATTTTTTATGCCTTACAGAATGGGAATTGCAGAGTGCTGGTGCCAGGGACAGAAGTGGCACAACTCTTCCAGTCTTAGTTTTAAACTCTGACAGATTCAAAACACAATTTAGAGAAAGCAGCTGAAACCAAAGAGCTGTGGGGAGTGGTGGGAGTTCCCCTGGGCTGTGGCAGTAGGAATCAAGCTCCAGTTGCCATCAGCTCTTTAATAAATTCACTTTTGAGTGGAGCTTTGTGTGATGTAAGTGTGCATAATGTTGTCACTTCCTTTTACTTCATGACCTTGTGATGGTGTGACCTTGTGGGCTGCATCCTGAAAACCAAATTATTTCTTTAGACAGACTTGCTCTGAGGTGACTGTGGATTTTAAAGGGCACCTTGGTATTAATTAGATTTGGTGTAAATGTTTTATATCTTGTTTCTCCTGCCTCCAGACCACTGCCTGTACCAAAACTGCCTCCTGGGGAGCAGTCTGAGAGCGATGAGGACACTGAATACATGTCACCATCCTCTCTGCCTGTGGTGCCTCCAGGTCCTGCTGTGCAAAAACCAGAGCTCAAAATGCCTTTGGAAATGACTCAGAGTTTACGGTGAGATTCTGGCTGGTTTTGCACTTTGTCCTCCCAGCTCTGGGGCAGCACATTTGGGACATCAGGGTGGGAATTTTGCTTGCTCAGATTTCTGAATTCCCCCAGTGATATTCACCAGATCTTGACTAAAATAGCAATAAAGGAAATGTGACCACTGCTCTTATGCAGAGTCCTTGTACAGTATTAAAGGATTCAGATATCCCCTTCCTTCCCACTCTGTCTGCCAAGAACCTTTTGAGAGCAGAAACAACTGAAATTCAAAACTCTTATTAAAATGTAATTTTTGGTGGTATCAGTTTTGGTGGTATCATTTTTAACTCTTTTAAGCTGAGGTGCTGTACTGCAATAAACATTAACAGAGCATTTTCTAGAACAAATATCTCACAGAGCAGTGGTGATTTCACCTTGAAACAAGAAGCTGTGCACAAACTCTGTCACAGAGACAGGGTGGAGGTGGTGGCCACTGCCACCTGTGTGATGGGGAATGTCTTCTCTCCCTCAGAGTTTTGGACTGTGACCAGCAGCCCGAGGGCTCCATGTATGAAGCAATGTACAACATTCACTCCCAAGCAGCATCCTCTGCTTTCGAGGCTGTCAACACTTCTGGTGAGTGGGTGTGCTAAAAAACAGCTGAGGAACTGGGCTACAATGAATTGCTCCCAGTGGAACAGCATTTTAGGCTGAATTAAAGGAATTACATTTGTTTTTGTTGTTAAAATAGCTGGGATGTATGTGGAAGTATGAGTCTGTGCATGCACACTGCATCTGTCAAGTATTTTTAACCTAATTTTGCCTTCTGGAAAGAGCTGCCATTAAATGTGAGGTTTTAGCAGCAAAACTTTAGTTCTGTGTCCTGTCAGCATTTTCAAAATGGGGGAGCAGAGTCTGCCTTGAGAGACAGCTCAGCCCCAGAGCTCAGAACATGCCTCCTCTTCCAGATGAGGGGAACCTGGCAGCAGCCACTGCCAGCAACGGCCCTGAGGAGTCAGAGAATGAGGAGGATGGCTACGATGTCCCCAGGCCGCCGCTGCCCGTGGCCATCGCGCGTCGCACGCTGTCCGATATCTCCAACGCCACTCCTGCCTTCGGCCGAATGTCCCTGGAGAACGACCCCGTCACAGGTCTGAGAGCTCTCCTGGCTCTGCTTGGTGCTGCTGCCTGCCTCTGCATCTTTGAAACCTGTCGCACTCACTGAAGGTTTTGGATGTAAAGGTGTAAAATCAGGTTTATGAGGCAGAATTGCACTGGTTCTTAGGGGTTTTGTTTGATTTATTTTAGCTTTTGTTTGATTTACGGCTTGGAATGTGCTGCCTTGGACATTTAATCCCTGAGCTTGCAAATCACACTGAAATCTCAGTTAGGAAAAGCTTTTTTCAGCTTAAAGTATATTTCTTTAATAATAATTTCTTT
>VXBC01005310.1:30353-48470 GCA_013399945.1 Ploceus nigricollis | reverse complement strand
AATTTAAAAAAAATATTTCTTTAATAAACAGTGGTTTATTTCTTAAACCACTGTTTCCTACAGAGCATAGACTATTTTTGTCCCATGGTGTCCCTGGGCGTGAGACAGGATTTCCCATCCCTGGAAGTGCCCAAGGTCAGGTTGGATTTGGGGGTGGAGCACCCTGAGATAGTGCAAGGTGTTCCTGCCCATGGCAGGAGTGGAAGGACCTTTGAGGTCCCTTCCAACCCAGACCATTCAGAGATTGTGTCCCTGTGCCAAGTGGAAGATGCAGGGCTGGCCTGGCAGGGTCTGTGGCTCTGCCAGTGCCTGCAGATGGCACAAGTGTTCTGCTCACAGCTCCTGATGCTCTCAGCTCCTCTGAGCAGGGACCAGGGGCTCAGCAAGGTCAGCTTTTTGTCCCTGGGGAATAGAGGACATCGTGTCCTTCTGGCTGCAAGGCACATTCTCTGAGGGAAAAGCTAAAGCCTCGTGTCTCCTGGAGCCTTTCTGAATAATAATTGACTTCTTCCCTGCTCAGCAGCTCTTAAGGAATCTCTGAAACTCTTCCTGTTGGGGGTTTTCAGTCTGAATGTGCTGGTGATTTGCCAAGGAGGAGGAATGAGTTTCTTGTTCCTTCTGGAGGCAGAACCTCCTGTACCCAGAACCCCTTCCCCCAGTGAGTCTTCTCTTTTCCTGCCTCACCATTCCACTTCCCTGACCTTCTTTAGCACAGAGAAGAGTTTTGTAGTGCAGAAAAGTTGATTATTTTTGCCCCACCTCCCCATTTCACTTTTTAAATCTGTCTCTGCGTCTGTAGAATTTGGCTGAAAGGGATAAAAAAGGAACAGAGCAAGTCCCACCCCCCTCCCAGATGAAATACTGAGTTTAATCATTGACACTCTGTTTCTACAGCCTTGAAATAACACTGCTGTTGTCCTGCTTTAGGGGTAGGAAAATGGAAAATGTGGAAAATGCTGATTGTTACTGCTGTGGGAAGCAAGGCAATGGTGCAGGCAAGCCTGACTGCTGTGGGATTCATCTTGGCAGATTTATGCTCTCAGGAGCTGGACCCTGCAGTTTTAATTAATGATTTACCAAAATAACTGTCTTAGCAGTTGTCCTTTCAGACTGACCCGTGGTCTCTGAAACTTGATCCAGCTCAAGCTGAAACAGCTATTCCAGAAGGCAGTCTGGGGCAGAGGAGTGGGCAGACCTTTTTCTCACGTGTACAAAAAGCTTTTTATGTGTGAGAAACTTGAATTGTGAAGATGAGGGAGCTGGACTGAGCTGTGGTCGCTGAGGAAGCTTCAGGGAATCTGGTTCCTGAAGAGCCTTCTCTGTCTTAGGGCTTTTGGTGCAAGTTTTTCAGAAAGGCCCCACAATGCTGCTTCTCTGAGCAAGCTGCAGTGCTCACTCTTAAAAAGGGATTGTGTGGACGTGATTTGTCTGTTGTACTCCTGTTCTGCTGCCAGAAAACTCTGTGGAGTGCCCTGAGGACTTTTTCCAGGAGACAAATAAATCTTTCTTTAAGGTGATGTCAAACATCCGTGTGGAAAAGTTTCCTGTGATTGGCCAAAAATGCTTTCTGCGATGATACAGGAGGTTAAAACTCAGAAAGAGTCAGATGCTGGATGAGCACATTAAACAATGTGTTTTTTCCTTGGAGAGTTTGGTGACTTGTTTGGTTTATTGGCTGTTATTTCCTCTTCCCAGCAGTGCATGATGTGGCTGCAGGGCAGTGTCACATCAGAATGACTCAGGGAAAAGCAGAACAGGCTGAGCTTTATTGATCTGCCATTAGGCAGGGAGAGCTTCAGCAGAGGAAGAGGAGAACATAATTCAGTTGCTGACTCTTCAGAGAGCATAATTCAGTTGCTGAAGCGATTGTGGTGGCTGAGATGGGACTGAGTGTGTGCACACAGAGATGAGGGAGCAGTCTCTGGGCAGTAAAACTGGGGGTTTCTGTCTGATTCTGGAAGGAAATGGGATGTCTGGTGCATTGAATATTCACTGTGTCATTTTGTCTGATTCTGAGGCTGATATCTGAGCTCTGCTTACACACACAGATCCTATGTCATTTTTTATATGGTTTTATCTTAATAAATGAGCCTGATGAGCCTTGCTAATTAAGAAAAACCTCCCCAGCTGTTTCTGCACACAGGCGGGGAGGCTGAGCAGCTTGGGAAGGAGGATAAAAGGGATTGGAGAAAGCAGCAAAGCTCAGTGACAGCTTTTTGAAGTGCCATTTATCCCCCTGCTGTCATCTCAGCTTTGTTCCAAGCAAAATTTCCACATCTTTCCGTTGAAGTGATGCACTTGTTTCTCCTTGCAGGTTTTTCGGACGGCTCCCAGGTCCCCGAGCGGCCGCCAAAGCCGCTGCCCCGGCGGATAAATTCCGAGCGGAAAGCCGGGAGCTGCCAAGCAGGAGGAGCCAGCAGCGGGGCCAGCTCCTCCCTGCACCTCTCCAGCGAGATCGAGAACCTCATGAGCCAAGGCTACTCATATCAGGACATTCAGAAAGCTCTGGTCATTGCACATAACAATATTGAGATGGCCAAGAACATTCTGCGGGAGTTCGTGTCCATCTCCTCCCCGGCGCACGTGGCCACATAGCACACGGGCACCTCCACACCTGAGCTGCTGTGGACCAACTGCCTGGGCAGCTGCTGCCCAGCTGTGCACCAAAGGGGAAGGGGGTTCCTTTAGAGACTTCGTGCTGAGGTCAGTCCTGCCTCTTTAAGAGAATCAGTTATCAGGTTTTCGTGGTTCCAGATTTCAAAGCAGTGGGATGGAGCGGAGCGGTGTTTTATACAGTGTATGTCTTGGAGTCCTTTACCCCTACCTCTTGTCTGAGAGAACAGATTTATTTCCAGGGTGTTGGTAGAGAAAGGTATGGTGACAAGGGATCCCCGAGCCGATGCCCTGGAGGCTGGGGGGAGTTGTTTTGTGCTGTGAATTTTAAGTGGATGCTCAGAGAAACAAAGTCTCGAGGTCGGTGTGGTGTGTCCTGTGGTTCATGGTACTAGGTTTGGATCTGTTCGCTGCTGTGTGTCTGGCTCAGGCTTTTTAGAGAAGCTGGGAGGTCACTTTCTGCTGGGAATTTATAGGAGACCTTGGAAGAATCCTTTGATTGCTTCCTGTTGGCCATGGTGTGTCCCTCTTGCTTGTAATAATAGCAGTTACTGCTTCTGATTGCAGTCCTCCCTTGCTGCCTGGAGATAGCAGGATGAGCTTCTGTCAGGGATTTTGGTCCTGGCAGTGCTGGGAGTTGGATTTCTCTCGTGTGTGTGTGCTGTTACACTGGCAGAACCAGATTCCAGCAGCTGGAGGAGCTTGGCGTGGTTTTGAGGGGTGGGAGAGGGGCCAAAGGATTTGAGCAAGAGCAAAGAACTGGGGCTGCTGCTTCTCCTCTCTTAGCCTTGAGCATTTTGTGCTTCAGTGCTCAAATGTGATTTGTGGCCCTGCTGGGCTGGAGCAGCCGTCACTGGACACTCCCATTGCTCTTCCCTAGGAATGTTGCACCTGGTAAATAGGATGTTTTATTTATCTTCATTGCATGGTGGCTGTTGCAGAGTAATGGCCTTGACACACATTCCTCCAGAGAGCTTTTTGCAGGAGCCATTGTCGTGCCAGGGTGTTTTGTGGAATTGGTAGATGCAGCTGATATGTTTGTTGGAATTTCACCTGCTTTGCAGTCACAGAAGTGCAGCAGTTCTCTGCATGGCTGTCCAAACAACATGGGGGCTCTCCTTTCCATTTCCATTTCTCTAAGGTATTGCCAGGTCTGGTGTTAAAACAGACCTGGGGAAAAAATTCTGTATTTGTGAAGTGATCACATGGTTTTAAAGGTCAGAACTCAGCTGTTGCATTGGAAAAACCTGACTTGCCTGCTCAGCTACTTAACTCTGTTCATGTTGGAGGAGTGGATGGTTCCTTTGGAGAGGATTTAGATCCAGGAGGCACAGACAGATCACAGCCTGACAGCCTGAGAGGCTCTTGGCCTTTGGAGCATGTCCAACATTATTTGCATCTCCTTGAGGTCAGCAGAGGTCACCAGGCTAAGGGCTGCAGCTTGGAATATTGCTGGAGTGATTCTGGCAGTCGGGTGCAGTCTGGCCTTTTGAGGAATCCAGAGGCTGGGCCAGATGGCTGCAGTGGCAGGGAGGCCTTCACGAGTGTTAGCAGAGCAGAAAGTGGGTTTTTAATTCAAGCTGAGGTTTCTCTCTAGACCTACAGCTTTCTGAGTTGCTGCAGTGGCTTCCAGGCAGGCTGAAGTGTCTCTCTTTACTCCTGTCCTCTCTGTAGTGGAGAAAACACTCTCAGACAGTGTGAGGAGATCTGCCACGCTCCCTGACCCCAGCCTTTGCTGTTTTGGGGTCAGGGCTGGCAGGTGCCAGGTCTGGCAGTGGGCAGGGTGCTCTGCAGGGCACAGGGCTCAGGCAGAGCCCTGGGGAAGGTGGGCTCAGTGCCTGGGGGAAGAAGAAGGGGAGGAAGAGCTGCTCTTCCTCCTGTGCCCCCAGTGCAGCTGCCAGGGGTGCCAGCCCTGCTCCCTGTGTGTGTCTGGGAGCCGCTGGAGGAGCAAGGCCAGCACTGGTGCTGCTGAGGCAGGAGCAGGGGACAGCTGTGGCTGTTGTGTCACACTGGGGAGCCTGAGCAGCCCAACAGTCCCTTGTCCTGGAGATCCAGGTGCAAACCCTTTAGTGAGGGTTTTTCCCTCTTTTTCACACTCCCACTGGGCTCTGTGTTGGTTTGGAGCCGTTTGGTGTCTGCCCTGCTGTGTGAGCTCAGTGTGACTCCTGCCATGGCTGAGCCAGGCTGATCCAGCCTGCTCCAAAGCCTTAACTCTTGTCCTGCCCAGCGTGTGGCACCAGTGGTTCCCTGTCCCCTCCAAGCCCCTCAGGGCAGGCTGGCTGTAATTTCCATGAAATCCTGCTTGGCAGAGCTGTTCCAGGCCTGTCTTTGAGGTCTATGTGCCAAGAGATGTTCCTGTGGGTGTTGTTCTGGGTATTAGAGATTAGAGAGAGCAATCTTTGTGGCATGTATCGCTGATTTCTCTGCATGTGTCCTTTCTGTGCACTCGTTTATGTCTCACACTGATTTAAGAAACTTAAGTCTTGCCTTTTCTTCCTTAGACACGTTAAGAATTTGCTGATTCCACTGAGGGCAGCAGAGTCCTGGCCATGTCTTGTGGCTGTGCTCTGCCAGCTCAATCCAGGCACTGCCCAGTGGATTTTTCTTGTTCTTTCTAAGCCCAAGATTGATTGCTCTTCTTTCCCTTCACCTCCCTCTCTTTATTCTTAGGAAAATTACCTTTCTGATGCTACTTTAAAAAGGAAAAACAACCCAAATGTCTAGTGCCTTTCTTAAGGGGATGCTGCATGGCCAGGCTGGATCTGAGAATCCACCCCTCTGGGGAAATGAGCAGAGCTGGACAAGCAGCACCAAACTGCTTTGGGAAGAGGTGAAAAGCAGGAGCAGGAGAGATGGGCAGTGCTCACTTGGACTCTGACACTGTGTTTTGTAGCATTTCAGCCGTGGAGCTTCCGTGTCTGGACTGGTGCTGTGCCGAGCTCGGGGCCAAGGCAGGATCGTGGGATGGGGTAAAGAATGCTGGGGTTGTCATCCAGCTGTCCCCAAAAGGAGGGGGAAACACTCCCAGCAGGGGTGGGGAACACTCCCTAAAGGAGAGGGAAACACTCCCTAAAGGAGTGGGGAACACTCCCTAAAGGAGTGAGGAACACTCCTAACAGGGGTGGGGAACACTCCTAACAAGAGTGGGGAACACTCCCAGCAGGAGTGAGGAACACTCCCTAAAGGAGTGAGAAACACTCTNGCTTCCGTGTCTGGACTGGTGCTGTGCCGAGCTCGGGGCCAAGGCAGGATCGTGGGATGGGGTAAAGAATGCTGGGGTTGTCATCCAGCTGTCCCCAAAAGGAGGGGGAAACACTCCCAGCAGGGGTGGGGAACACTCCCTAAAGGAGAGGGAAACACTCCCTAAAGGAGTGGGGAACACTCCCTAAAGGAGTGAGGAACACTCCTAACAGGGGTGGGGAACACTCCCTAAAGGAGGGGGAACACTCCCAGCAGGAGCTGTGGGAAGCAGGAGGTGCCCCCCTGAGCAGGATCCCGGTGATTTCCTGTGTCCAGAGGCGAGCAGGGATCCCAAATCTTCCCCTTTTTTTGTGCATGTCCTTGCCCCAGCCCTCCCCGGGGCCAGGGCCCAGCATGTGTCCTCCTGCACCAGACTGGTGACATTGCTGTAGCTAATCCTGAGGCAGGCTCCTTACTGTAAATGTGGTTTGATTGGTTGGTTTGTTGGGGTTTTGTTCGTTTTATTTTTTTTTTTTTCAGCTGAGCAAGAAAAAATGCAACTCCCAAGGCACCTTCTCAGAGGTGCCACTTTAAAGATTAGTGGGGAATAAGGACATTTATTATTAAAATTCCTCCTAAGAATCTTTTTTGTTTGAAATTCCCAGTGGAGGAAGAACTGCTTTTACTGTTGTTCTTTCTCACAGATGACAAATACCAATTTGTAAAATATCAGTGTTAAAAAATGTTGAGATTTTCACAAGATATTTTAAAAAAAAAAAGTATAATAGTGTCATTAATATAAAATTATAATAGCAGTATTTAATCCTTTCAGATCTGTAAAGAATAAGGAAAAACAGAAGGTAAATATTCTTACAGAGAGTAGCTGAGCTTTAAGGTTCACTTGGTTTAAAGTCCTCATTTTGTTTGCAGATGCATTGTTAATGTTTAGAGGTTATACTAATGTTATTTATTAATTGTTTCCATCCTTGTATGCTGCCCACTAAGAGCTTCTTTGTTTGGGATTTCATTCACCTGTGTCAGTAAGAAAGAAAACAAAACAAAGTTTTATTTTTAAATAAAATTTCCTTTGTTGTAGCAGATGGTGTGTGTGTGTTGTGGTGCTTCTGTGAGTGCTGGAAAAAGAAAATTTTAGGATTTCAGTCTCCTGGATCCTTTGGAGACTGACTTTGGAGTTATTTTATAATTATCACCACAATTATCTGTTAAATTCAAATTTATATTCTGGCCACTGACAGAGGCCAGGAAAGATTTATATAAAGATTATAATAATTAAACATATTCTGAGAGAATCAACGAATAAAGGCTCTAACCCATCAGGACCAAGAAGAACATGAAGTTAGCACCAGGAAGAGAATCCATGGGAATATTCTGCAGACTTTTAAAGTTATTGCATGGAAATTATAGAAATAAATAAAGAAATATCTCACACAATTCTAGAATTACATGTATATGTATCACAATTCTAGAATAGAGATATTAGAATATATTATGTATTATTAATAAAGATAGGAAATAATTATATATATTTGAATCCATTAATTGAATACTCATTGATATCCATTCATATATATCAATATATGAATATTTTATATATGAAGTAGATATCATAAATCCAGGTTCTGCCACACTCCAACATTTCAGAGCCAGGAGGGGCCCAGAAATGGAACAAACAGGGACACACTGGCCCAGCTGAGCCCCCAGGACATTTGGGGGCCAGGGGACACCAGCTGGGGACAAAGGGGGACACTCAGGACCCAGGGGTCAAGTGGGAACCCACAGACAGGTCAGTGAGGGTGGCTGGGGACATGGGGGACAACTGAGCTTGGAAAAAACCTCTCACAGAAGCCACTGTGGGGTGAAATGAGAGTAATTTGGGTGAAATGAAGATGTGGGGTCACTTGAGGTCATTTGAGGCCTGATTTGGGGTTACTTGAGGTCACAGGGGTCATTTGAGGTCACAGGGGTTACTTGAGGTCATTTGAGGATTTTTTGATTTTTCCAGGGGTTACTTGAGGTCATTGGGGTCATTTGAGGTCCTGTTTGGGGTTACTTTAAGTCATAGGGGTTACTTTAGGTCATTTGAGTCCCCACTAATTGATCAAGGACTCAGATGAGGACACAGGAATTAATTCTTATGAGCTGGGGCCAAAGGAGAAGGGACACTTTGGTGTCACCCATCATTTGCCCTCTGTCCTCTCAGGGTAGTGACAGGGGCTGGTTATTAGCTTTATTAATATTTTTTATTAATTAGTAGTATTAGTTTATTAGTGTTTATTATCATCTCCTGTATGCATTAGCAGCTACACTATTGGTATTAGCTATTAATTCAATTATCAATAAATTCTAATAGTATATTCTATTTACAATATTATTTTTGAAGCTCCAGTGGTATCATCACCTATTACAGCAAATTATTTATTATTTATTATTAGAATGAACAGATTCATTAGCATTGGCAGTAATTAGTGTATTATTAGCAGCCACAGGGGCATAAATGGATCCTGTTGGAACCTCCATGGGATGATGGAATGCCCTTCCCACCCTTCTGTCTGTGGGAACAAACTCCACCACTCAGCTTTGAATCCGTACTTTATTTTCACATATATAAAAAAAAAAACCTTGCAAGTATCGGACAACAACAAAAAAAAAACAAACAAAAAAAAAGGAACAAAACTCCTGGAAATGTACACACAATCCAACAAAAATATATATAAACCAAAGCTTTTGCTTTTAAACCACGTGTAGCAGGTGGGGACAGCTCCCCTCTGTCAGGGCTGGGACACCCAGGGGACGAAGCCTTGTGGCCAGCAGAGCTCAGAGGATGGGATTTAGAGGCAGNAGGGGTTACTTTAGGTCATTTGAGTCCCCACTAATTGATCAAGGACTCAGATGAGGACACAGGAATTAATTCTTATGAGCTGGGGCCAAAGGAGAAGGGACACTTTGGTGTCACCCATCATTTGCCCTCTGTCCTCTCAGGGTAGTGACAGGGGCTGGTTATTAGCTTTATTAATATTTTTTATTAATTAGTAGTATTAGTTTGTTAGTGTTTATTATCATCTCCTGTATGCATTAGCAGCTACACTATTGGTATTAACTATTAATTCAATTATCAATAAATTCTAATAGTATATTCTATTTACAATATTATTTTTGAAGCTCCAGTGATATCATCACCTATTACAGCAAATTATTTATTATTTATTATTAGAATGAACAGATTCATTAGCATTGGCAGTAATTAGTGTATTATTAGCAGCCACAGGGGCATAAATGGATCCTGTTGGAACCTCCATGGGATGATGGAATGCCCTTCCCACCCTTCTGTCTGTGGGAACAATCTCCACCACTCAGCTTTGAATCCGTACTTTATTTTCACATATATAAAAAAAAAAACCTTGCAAGTATCGGACAACAACAAAAAAAAAACAAACAAAAAAAAAGGAACAAAACTCCTGGAAATGTACACACAATCCAACAAAAATATATATAAACCAAAGCTTTTGCTTTTAAACCACGTGTAGCAGGTGGGGACGGCTCCCCTCTGTCAGGGCTGGGACACCCAGGGGACGAAGCCTTGTGGCCAGCAGAGCTCAGAGGATGGGATTTAGAGGCAGGAGGGGCTGATCCCTCTGGGATGAGGCAGGGGAGGGCTGGGACAGAAGCTCGTGGCAGGTTCTTGCCCATCTCCTCTCCTCCCCGTGGGGCCAGAGGTGGCAGTGAAGCACAGAGAGGAGTTGGACCTGGGGCTGGCAATGGCTGAGCACAAAAATACCCTGAGACGTCACTGACTGGCCCTGTCTAATACTGAATTTCAGTCTGGGGGAGCTCTGGGTCCTGCTGTTGCAGCAGCTGGGCAGCGTCCCTACAATAAACCAAATTCAGAGGGGAGAGGGGAGCCCTGCCCTCGGGTCAGCACAGCTCCAAACCCGACCCCCTCAAGCCTTTCTGGAGACTGGCACCCCTTCCTTGCTCTGCCAGGTCCTCTCCTCCCGTGGGATCACAGCACTGCTGGGATAAACTGACCCAGGAACGGTTCAAAGACAAAGCAAAGCACTCAAACCCTCTGAGAAGCTGCAAACACCTCTCTAACACTTCCCTTCCACTCCTCTCTCCTCCAACCTGCACCCACTACAGCTCAGGTGCCTCAGACATCCCAAAACCCGAATTTCACCAGCCTCTCTGAGCAAGGTCAGGGTAAAAAGAATGGGTCAAAACCTTCCCACAACATGTACAGAACAGATTACCTGAAAGAGCCTCAAATCCTTCCACCAAGTAGGGATTAATGGGATATAATTCTTCCTAATATTGCTGTGGCTTCTCTGGAGTAGTAAAGCGAGTCCAGCTTTGCTGCTAAGGCAACACCTGCGAGCCCAGGGCTGAGGTAAAGGCCAGGTGAGTCAGGGAGTGTCCCCAGCACGGTGACACACGGGTGGTCTCTGGCCATGCTCCCCAGGGGCTGGAGCAGGGGTGGGAGAAGGCAATCCAAGAGCAGGAAAGGTTTGAAGGAAGAAAGCACTTAGTAGGTTTCCTCTCTAGTTTCTCAGATCGATGTATTTCTCGCTCTTCAGTTCCGCCAGAAGAGAAAGGGAGAGAGAAAACACAGGGTTAGGGATGAACACCAACCCTGCAGGGGTGGCAGTGACACACACAGGGGGGTGGGGACAGCTGGGGCACCCCAGAGTGGCACCCACCCCGAGGGGAGGGGAGTGTGAGCTGTGCAGAGCCAGGCAGGGGCTCTCTCCTGGCCCGAGGCAAATAAAACCACAGTGGGCTCAGGGGCTGCACCTTGTGGCTGGCAGTGACACTGTGAAAAACTGCTCCATCCCAGGTGAGGGGAACACACACGTCCCAAAAGACTCATCCCAAGATCTCTGGCTCAGAGGACCCATTCCTGCAGCCGCTGCTCTGACTTCTGGCCAGACATCTTTCTATTTTAGTTCCTTCTCCCCTGGGGATCCTGGCTGCTGCTCCACGGAAGGAGGCAGAGCCAAGCAGGGCACTGCCACCAGCAGAGCTTTGTCACCTGCCAGAACTGTCCCCTCCCCTCCCTCCCACAGCCCCCTGAGCGCTGCTGATGGATGATGGAGGCCCGTGCAGGGTGGGCAGTGCTGGAGGAGGGGAGCAAAGCGTTACCTGGGTGCAGCCCCGGGCGGTGCCCGTCGCTCTGTCCTACCTGGTCAGCTGCGGCTCTCTTCTCGCCGTTGGCGCCCTGCAGGAGCCCCGCCTCTTCGGAAAGTTTATCTGACTTAACTTCAACTACAATCTTGTCTTTACGGGCCTCTGGCTTTGTGCTAGGGGAGGGAGGTGACAATTTTTGAGATGCGTTGGCGATACCTGAGCGGGCACGTGGCTGGCCGAGCCCTGGGGCTCCATCTCAGGGGACCAGAGCGCTGGGGTCAAAGAGACTCCAGCTCACAGGAAGCTTTGGACTGCCCAGGGAGGGGGCTCTTGGCTGCTCTACCACTCTGCTGTCTCCTCCCTGCACGGCAGTGCCCTGTGGGAAGCTGGAAAAGCTGCCAAGCCCCCGGCATTGTGCCCCTGGGGCCGTGCTCCCGCCCCACTCTGCGCCGGGCAGGGAGAGCTGGAGCGGTGAGATGGGATGGGATGGGATGGGATGGGAAGCATGAGTGATATCAAGCACCCCCAGCCCCACAGGCCCCTGGGGGATAGGTGGCAGTGCTTACATGTCCTGCTTCCCAGCACGGCCACACGGGATCTTGCCTTTCTTGTGCAGGAAGTAGATGACAGCACCCAGCACAGCCACCACGAGGATGGCCACGATGATGGCCACCACGATGGCCACCATGATCACCCCTTGGCTCTCTGCTGTTGACTTTTGATCTAAACACAACGGGGAGAGTAAGAAATTAATGCCTGTCCCACCGTGACCCCCTCCAGCTTCCCTTCTGTGTTAGGAAAGGGTCCCTTCTCCCAAAAAAGCTCCAGTGCTTCCCTGGCTGCCTGCAGGATGCAGATTTCTGTACAGAAATGCTCCACTGGGGCAGCTTCTGTAGGAACACAGAAATTCTGTTGTGGGCTGCCATGCCCCATGTGCCACGGGAGGGTTAACAGGAGGATAACAGGAATTCCTGCAATGCACCAGGCCATCCCTCTGCTTCCTTGCCCAGCAGGTTTGGGCTGCAGAAGCTGCACTTGGTGGCCTCGCTGAGGACAAGCAGGCAGCTTTCCCACCGCTCGGGACAGAGCCTCCACCTCCCTCCTGCCTTGGCAGGGAGAGAAGCAGCAACAGAAGCAGTGCAGAGCCAGCAGCCAAGCTCCCTCCCCTGACTAGAGGTGAGCTAACTCGTGTCCTGAGCGACACCATCAGCAGACTGACCTTTCCTGATGGAATCATCTGGAAGAGCAGGAAGGGAGGGAAAGACACCGAGCTCAGCCACCCCACGGCAGCACGGCACAGCCGGCGCCTGGGCCAGGGGGGACTGACCCTGCTGGGGGCTCCTGGGACAGAAAGCAGTGCCTGACACTCACCCACCACCAGCTGGATGTGCTTCTCACTGACACCCAGCTTGTTGGACACCCGGCACATGGCTCCCGCCTGCAGCAGGTCGTGGCTCACCCGCACCGTCAGGTTGCTGGCGATGTGCTGGTTGTCCATGTACTCGTGAGCCTGGGTGGGCAGGCAGGGCAGGATTCAGTGCCTGGGCAGCCCCTCGGACACGCCAGGCTGGCCCCTCCCAGCTCTCACCGTGCCGTTGATGCTCCACTGGACCGTGGGCCGGGGGAAGGCGATGGCCTTGCAGGTCAGGTTGACCACCTCGTCCTGGCGCACGTACAGCGGGGAGCTGATGGCCACGATCCGCGGCTTCCCTGGGGACAGGGGACATCAGCACCCCCAGCTCCCAGGGATGGGTGCTGGGCACCCAGGGGACATCAACACCCACAGCTCTCCCAGGGAACGGGTGCTGGGCACCCAGGGGTCACTCTGCACCCACAGCTCCCTGGGAATGGGTAGTGGGCACCCAGGGGTCACTCTGCACCCACAGCTCTCAGGGGAAGGGTGCTGGGCACCCAGGGGACATCAGCACCCACAGCTCCCTGGGAATGGGTTTTGGGTAGGCAGGGGTCACTCTGCACCCAGGCCAGGTCTTACCCTCAACAGCCACGGACACCTTCTTGCTCTGCTCCAGTCCTGGCACGCTCGGGGCCATCACCTTGCAGCTGAAGGTGTTGGAGGTTTCGAAGGTGAGGTTGGGCAGGAAGAGCTGGTTCCCTTCCGCCACCTTCTTGCCCTGTTGGGAAGGAATATCCCCAGCAATGAGCCCTCTGTGGCCACGTCCCAAAGGGGTTCAGCCCTCCTGTGCTCAGCGAGGGAGCCTGCAAGCACAGGACCTCCCTGCAGTACTGGCCAAGAGGTGACAATATTGGGGTGGACAATGCAGGTCCATGAAAGGGAATCCTTCCCCTGGCCTCTCAGGAGAGATGGAGCAAGATCCTGACTCTGCCTGATCTGCTGCAAAGCCCAGGCTGAGCCCGAGCACAACAGAAGTGGGATGCTTACTAACCTTCCCATCACTCCACTGGTATTTCAGGCCCACGGGGCTGTGGGCATCACAGCTCAGCATCACACTGTCCCCTTCACGAAGGGTTGAGGACGGCTCCATCTTCACATGGACCCCTTCAATGTCTAGGAAAGGGATGGAGACAAGGGCAGGGTGAGCAGGAGGGACAAAGCACCCACCACGAGGTCCACAGGGTCCAGTCCCCCATCCCTTACAGTTCACAACAAGATCCACATCCTCCTCTATCTGTGACATATCATCCAGGTCCAGGGACTGGCACTTGTACGTGCCAGTGTTGCTCTTGTTCACATCGTGCAGCTTCAGGACCCCGTTGTCGGGCTCTGCCAGCGACGTCAGATCCTGCCACTCACTCAGCTGCAGACAGTGGGCACAAAGCAGAGTCCTTAGCCCCATACAGACCCCCTCCCACCCAGCCACTGCATCCCCCTCCCCAGGGCCCTCCAGGCAGGGGACAAGGAGCAACCAGGAGATGTTTGCCAAGGGAGAGGTGCCCCGGTCCCCTCCAGCCTCACATTTTTCTTAAAGAAGCTGAAGACGGGCTGTGGGTTCCCATCAGACTCGCAGACCAATGTCACATTGTCCCCTTCCTTCACCGGCGTCGAGGATGGCTTCACCTGCAGCTTCAAGTGCTCGGCGGGGTCTGGGGCAGGGACGGGCAGAGTCAGTGCCCAGCCCCACTGCAGGGCACCGGCACAGCCCCCCGGCCCCAGACTCACAGAAGATGTTGACCTTGACCCCCTGTGAGTCCCGGCTACGCCTCTCTCCCTGCAGCCAGTAGTGCACGGTGCAGTGGTAGCGGGAGTGGCGGTCCTCGCGCGTGACGGGCGCGTACAGCGTGCTGCTCACCGTGTACAGCCCGCTCGACTCGCGCGTCAGCGTCGACGGCATCATCACCTCTGCAGGGGACACAGCCACGCGGGAGGGCTCCCTGGGCTGCTCTGGGTGCCAGCCCCCAGCCCCTCTGCCCAGCTGGTTGCCCGTCCCCACCCGACTCACGGTTCTCCTGGGCGTGCAGCTGCTCCCCGTTCTTGTGCCACGTGATGTTGGGAGGTGGGAAGCTGTTTTTGCTCACACATCTGGCAATCTGTGGTGGCAGAGACAGCCGTGAGCACAGGGCAGGGTTAGCAGGGAGCCTCCCTGTCCCCTGTGCGCAGCCTCTCCTCACCTCTGGGATTTCACTGCTGTGCACAGAGATGCCTCCTGAGTTGGGCTCAATCTCAGGGACCTTGGGGACCTCTGGAAAGAGAAGCCACCCCACGTATATTAGGAGGGATGGGTTGGGATGGGATCCCAGCCAGCCCCGCAGAGCAGCTGCCCAGGGGTGCTGCCCTCCTGTGTCACTCACTGTAGACGCTGAGCTCGGTGCTGCTCTCGCCCACGCCGTAGCTGCCAGCTCCGACCTGGCACATGAAGGTCCTGGCGTCCTGCAGCGTCACTGAGCTGATGGACAGGGCCTTGTCCTCGCCCAGGGACAGCCGCTTCTTGTAGTCCGTGTCGTCCTGCACGACCCCGCCGGCCGTGATGTGGTACAGCCTCACCTGCTTGTTGCTGCGGTCCATCTGCAAGGCGAGGGGCGAGGCTGGGCTGGGGAGCCCGGCAGGAAGCCCTGGGCTGGTTGCCACCCCAGCCCAGCAGCCAGAGCTGCTCTCCCGGGCCAGCACTCACGTAGAACCAGTCGATGTAGGTGTAGGAAGCATTCTCAGGGATGTAGAAGTTGCACTCGATCCTGGCTGTGCCCCCGAGCTCCACTTCCACCACGGCTGGCATGGAGATCTCCAGCTTGCTGGCTGCAGCTGTGGGACAGAATTTGCTGTTAGGGGCAGGAAGGATGGGGGAAAATGGGCTGTCCAAGCACAGCCTGTCCCCATCTCCATCCCCCAAAAGCTGTGGGGCAGAGCCGTGCCTTGTGCTCTACGCTCTGTGTCCCAGCCCAGCAGGAGTGACAGCCAGGACCTCACTGCCACACTGCTTTCAGCATCCACAGGCAGCCCATGGGCTCAGGCCAGCGATCCTGTACCCAAAGGGGGGACATGGCATGTCGTGCCCCCACCAGCTGTGTCCCCAGGACACCGTTGGGAGGCAGCACGTGCCCAGCCACCACGGCCTTGGCACAGCCAGGGCTCCCAGGTCCCTCAACAAGCTCTGATCCTGCTGCCCCAGCAGGAACCCAGCAGTCAAAGCATCCATCCCTGCAGCATTCCCAAGGCTTCCCCTGGCTGCTGCTCTGCTCCCTGCCCAGCTCTGCCCACCCACAGCACAGGGCCCACACCCCTGTGAGCAGAGCTTGCCCATCCCTGCACCCCAGCCGCCCACAGCAGTAATGGAGCTGCTGGCCCTGCTCCAGGGAGGATGGAAAGGTAATGGCTATTGATCCAGGCCAGGGCACGGAGCAGCTTCCCAAGGGATTGGGAGCAGAGCAGCCCCAGCCGGGCAGAGCAGAGACANAGCCGGGCAGAGCAGAGACAAGGGCGGCATCACAGCAAGGCTGGGAGTGTCACTGTCACTATCCCTGCCAAAGCAAAGGGGGCTCTGCACGCCCTGGGCTGGCACACGGCCCTGCAGAGGGGACAACAGCCTGTCCCCAAGCAACAGAGCCAGCCCAGGTATGGGAGCTGGGGACAAGAGGCTTGGAGGAAGCAGCTGTGTCAACATCTCCCTTGATAGCGCCCGCTCCGTAACAGCCGCCACCGAGGCGACTTCAAAGGCAGCGCCGTGCCCACAAAATGCTCTTTGTTTGGAGTGGGCATGTGGTGGCACAAAGCCAAAACGCAGCCAGGAGCCCTCCTGCCACAGCAAAGGCCCCGACACGCAGGACCAGCCACCTCAGAACTCCCCAACACACAGGTTTTGGCCCTCACCCATCCCCTCAGCCCATTACAGTTGGCACTAGGCAAAGAGGGATGAACAAATCACAGCACAGCAAAGAAGGTGCTGGAAAAACAGGTGAAAGTCCTGGAGATAAGCACGCAGCGGGGACAGGAAACTGGCTGAGAATACAAAGGAAAAGATAACTTTGCACAGGAGGCAGCTGCCCACCTGTACAGCCACGACTTGGCTGCCTGCTGCAGGAGGGCACCTGCACGACTGGGCAAGCCTGGGGCTGGGGTGTGTCCCCACGCTGCCTCCCCTGAGCCCTGGCACTCTGGGCTGCAGGCAGCCAGGCCAGACTTTGCCTCTCCATGATTTTCAGACCCTGGGCAAGGGCCCCAGGCAGAGCCAGCCCCTGGGAGAGCAGCTGGCCCTCCCCCTGACCCGCTCGGCATGAGAGCCCTCAACCAGGCAGCGGAGCAACCGAAACCATGAGCTCAGAGCTGGAGAATGGCTGGCATCCGGGGCTGGCATGAGGATCACAACCCTCCCAGCCATCCACTGCCCTTGAGGAGGCTGACAGGGTCGCTGCAGCTCCCACCCTGCCTGGAAAAAGGGCTCACTGCTCCCCACCTCCTTCGGGACAGGCTGGAAGAGGGACACAAGGGGACACTCACAAGGTCTCCCGCAACCCTGGGGACACAAGGCTCGCTTCTACAGCTCCAAGACCTTTTGCTCTGTGCGTGGGCAGGCTAAAGAGGCGCTGGGCACAGCCAGCCTGGCACAGCAGGCTCCGGGGACTTGGCGATCCTCCCTTATGCCCGGCGCAGCTGCAGGTTTGCTGATGGAACCTGGGGAAACCCATCAGCCACGCGTGGAGCAGCCCAGCTGCAGCACCGAGCTCCATCCACCCCGAGTGCCTGGCACAGCTCCAGCCGGAGACCTCGAGATCTGGAGAGGGCGTCTGCAGGGAGCGAGCAGGGAAGGAAGGAGAGCCCCCGCGCCTTTTCCATCTGGCTGGCGGACAGCCGGCCGGCAGCCAGAGCTCCACAAGAACAAAGATTTGCTTTTAGAGCTGGGGAAGGGGGTGGGGAGCAGCACGGTCCCTCGCCAGCCTCCTGCAGAGCCGAGGTGTGCGGCGAGAAGGCGAGAAGTGCGGCTGCGTTGGCGGCACAGAGCCCCCGGCCCGGAGCAGGAGGAGAGGCACCGCAGGGCTCTGGAGCCGCACATGGGATGCCTGAGGTTTCCGTGGGTTTGTGTTCCCCTCTCAGGGAAAGCAGCTGCGGCCAGATCCCGCCTGCTCCCGGCACAGCCACACATGCTACCCTCCTATTCTCTCGGACAGCTGCAGAGCCACGAACCGGGGTGCCCCAAAACAGCATCACCCACATCCTGTCTTCTTCACAGAGAGAAAAAAGAGGATGCAGAGCCCCAGCCCCGCGGGAAGCAGCACCACAGCAGCGCTCACCACCAGCAGCGCCCAACAGCTCCCCGCACGAACCGCCTCCGCCCAGCCCGCACCCTGTCCGGGATGGGGACGGAGCCAGGGCTCTGCTGCAGCGGGGACCAGCACCTTGCACCCCAAAACAACCCCACCACCCTGTCAAGACCCCGTCAGGTACACCTGACGAGGCAAAGCTCTCATCCCCACCCCGCAGCTGGGTGACAACACGCAGACACCTCTCTAACAGCCAGACCGCGGTGCACAAAGGGATGGGGTGGCTCAGGCAGCCCCGGGGTGGGCTCAGCCCCCCGTTCCAGCAGCTCTGGCTGGCCTGGGAATGTCTTGGCCGTGGCCCCTTGTGCTTCTGGGAAGCATCAAGCCTTTCACGTGGCTGGGCTTCCAAATACACCGACGCCGCCAACCATTGAGAGACTCCTGGCTCGGCACATTTGCTGTGGGAAGGGGATCCCGGCACGGGACGGGGGTGGGAGCAGCCGGCTCTAGACG
>VXBC01005309.1:7681-26830 GCA_013399945.1 Ploceus nigricollis | reverse complement strand
AAAAAAACCTCACACTTTAAGAAACAGCATTATTTTTAAAGATCTTAAATTAATGTCATTGAAATCTAACCGTGCAAAAGAATGATTTATGCCAAACCTAATGCAATGATGTCCTCTTACACAGTATAAAACTTTTAAAGGACTCTAACTGTCCTGTGTTTTGTTATCGTTTACGATAAGAAGACAAACTAGTAATAAAATAGTAGAAATTCTAAGGACACAAGAAGAATCAGAATCAATTGCAGATGTGAGCACCACAGTCTCTCTTGAGACTGCAGAATAGACTAGATGCATTTATTTTATGATCCCTTTTGTTGTGCCCTAGGTTGTAGCAAGAAATGTTTTTTTGTCATTTCAATCCGTGGAAGTGGGCTATCGTATATGAAAACATATTTTTGTAAAAATCTTTTTACTGTGAAGTCTGGAAAGATAATTTTAACAGTTGAAAATTCTGTCAGAGTCAACCCAATTTTAATTTCTCCTATAAGCTAGAATTGTTAAAAATTAGCATACCTGGATTACATAAATACTGACAGGTGGCATGCAGTACTCCCAAGGCAACTATTGGAAATATCAACTATTGCTGCTGGACTGATTTCTTCCTTATTTAGGTAAATATTTCTATTTGTTTACATTTTAATAAATGAGAAAATTTATTACATGACATCATAAAAGTAGTAGATTTGCAGATTAATGTTTTAGACGAATGAAACAGAACAGTTAAAGGGAAGAGTTCAGAGTCAAGGAGTATAAAGGTAACTGCTACTCATTATTCACAACTGCCAGCTTGATTTTTTTCTTAGTGCACCTTGTAGTTACACCAATGCTTCAGAGCTCCAGCTTGAAAGCAAAAATGCATTTCTAATACAAAGGGGTTAGTGATTAGTCTTCTGCAAGTTTGCTTTACAGAATGTGAATTTCAAAGGCTGAGCTTCACTTAAAGTAATGTAAGTATGTGAAACAACTGTTTTGAAGAACTCAAAGTCCATAAACAGGCTGGTCTGTTCTCATGTCACAGCTTGCTTTCTTGCAATTAACAGAGAAAAGTATCAAGTAAAAATTTAGTTAT
This sequence comes from Ploceus nigricollis, assembly GCA_013399945.1. Classification (NCBI taxonomy): domain Eukaryota; kingdom Metazoa; phylum Chordata; class Aves; order Passeriformes; family Ploceidae; genus Ploceus; species Ploceus nigricollis. Next base: position 25,761 of record VXBC01005309.1, on the reverse strand, counting down.
AAATATTAGATTATTATAGATTATAATTTTATTANTTGGCAAATCAAACTCAAAGAAAGAAATGCACTCCTAAAGTAAAAGCATTTTTAATATATACTTTTCTCAGTACTCTTCTATTGTGATCTCAAAGATTAATGAGAGCTCTGGAGCTACTCTACAAGACTAATGGCTTATGGCATTAGGACACCTTCTTAGCATTCTCTTGTATCAGTTGAAGAGGAAAGATATGTAGTGTTGGAGTATATAATAAAATGGGTATGTGTTATTCATCGGTGAATAAACAATAATAACATGTTGGACATCACTGTATTTGATGGAATATGTAACATATCACTTTGTTAATTTATGATGAGCATACAACAGTCCTGAAGACTGAAACTTTTACAACATTTTCCTAAGGACAGCTAGAAACTAAAAATTCATTTTTAAGGAGTTGCTATCAACAGGGACTTGAGATTGCTCTGTGTGAGAGCGAATTATTTGCAGTTTGTAGGTGAAAAAATGACAGTGTTGTCCAATTTGTAATATATTTAAACCTCTTTTTTATTTGGGAATGTAGTAAATGGGGTGACTAGTTTTTGGAAAAAGCATACAAGAAAAAGTTGTATGACATTATTGTAGTTAATGGAGAAGTGTGGGGTTTTTGTATTTTTCTGTCAAACAGGCACAGAGTGAACAGAACAGTGAACAAAATGGTTCCGTTCCATAACAATATCTCTGTTGTATTCCATTCAGAGTTGCTTGCTATGAAATGTAGCTCTAAATCCCACTGGTAACAACTGAAATGTGGCTTTTCCTCAACCCAGACCTGTCCTGATGCCTTTTGAGGAGGAAATAAACCTTTCCCTGAAAAAACATACACTTCAAAACCTGCACAAATTATTGTACAGCAGAATTCCTTTCTTTTGGCTGTCTCTTACATTTATAATTCATTATTTTTCATGGTGGAAAATTATACTCATCACTATTTCCATCTATTATATACATTTCAGGTAGATTATGACAAGGAAGATTTTTGTCCTTTTATTAGAGTCAAAGACCTAGGCTTTTGTCCTTATGTGATGAAACCTTCTCGAAAACATTGTTGAGGTGAAGGAAAGATTGACTAATTGGCACTCTCTGATTGGATAAATGGTCTTTGATCTGGAAAGCAAATAAACAGTAGACAAAATTTTTCACATAAACAGTGTGAACTTTGCTTTTCCTTAAGACATCAGAGGTAGGAGACCAGTAGGTGACAGAAACCTTGACGAGAGCCGCTAACTGGCATTAGCTGGGGTGAAAGTCACAGAGACTGGCCTAGAGCCACATTATCAGTATATGCCTGCTGCCTACCATACAATGTGATAGATAGCAAAAGCAGTGGTTCTCTAGCAACACACATCCACAGGCAGCCAATGCTCTGCTGAGGTGGAGCCAAGAGAACACAGATGTTGGCAACCCAGCCAGATGCAACACGCTAGTGATTAGCCTGAATATCCTGCTCCTGGGACTCTGGTGCTGTGTCTGGGCTGGTCACAGCCACTGGGCCTTGGCTCATGTAAATGGGAGGGAGGTGTGGGAACTGGCTGTGGAATAGAAATGTTAGAAAAGAAACTGTAGTTCACCAGATGTAAGTATCCTGCTCAGGAAATTAATGTCTGATCATGTCTCTGAGCAAGCAGTGGTGCTCTGTTCCCACAGCTGTACCACCAACACTCTTAACCACCAAGAAAGTATTAGAGAGAGACAAAGCAGTCTGCTCCTCAAATACAGTCAGTTGGGTTCAAACATCTCCAAGGAGGAAAATTCCACAACTTCTTGGAGCTATTTATACTAGACGTAAACCACACTTAAATTAAAAACCTATCTAGCCATTATTTCTTGTGTTATCTATATAATTTTTTTTAATATTGCCATTAAACAATATCAGGCAGAGCTCGGCTCTGTCTTGTCTGTTCCCTTCTACCAGGTATCTCTACACACCAGAAAAGGCTCTCCACAATGTTATTCATTCCCAGAATGAACAGACACAGTCCTGGAGTCTCTTATGACCCAAACTTGTGCTGGGGTCCATATATCATTTTGGTGGACTCCTTGGGAGTCTCTACAGTAGGTCAATGTCTGTCATGTGCAAAGGAGCCTTAGGCTGGACACAGCACTCAGGTCTCAGACAGCAGAGCAAGATTTTTCCCCAGATCTGCTGGCTGGTAACTTGGTAGTCCAGCCTGTGATGTGGCTGTGGCTTCATTGCTGCCTTGGGGTCATGTTCCCTGGAGGCGACCCTGCCATCCCTGGGGTGTCTTCTGCTGCTCCAGAGCAATTGTGCCTGACGTGTTCTGTGTCTATGCTTTATCCATTGCAGGGGCGGAGCTTTACATTTGCTTTTGTTGAATACATTCATTAGTCTTTTGGGAAATTTAGAAATTAGTGCTTACTTTAATTAGGACACTGCTTATAAAGCATCATAGAACAGGGTGGCAAACACCCAGAGTTCTGAAGATCACTCCTCTGATCCTGTTAGCCAGACTGTTGCTGAGACAAGCCAGGATGCCACGGATCTTTTGTGGTTTCTTGGCCCCCTGGGCACTGCTGGCTCATGTTCAGTTGCTGTCACCAGCACCCCCAGGTCCTTTTCCTGTGGGCAGATTTGCAGCCACTCTGCCCCAGCCTGTGGCACTGCCTGGGGTTGTTGTGACCCCAGGGCAGGATCTAACATGTCATATTGTTGAAGCTCACACCACTGGCCTTGGTCCATGATCCAGCCTGTGCAGATCCCTCTGCAGAGCCTTCCTGCCCTCCAGCAGATCAGCACTCCCACCCAGCTTGGTGTCACCTGCAAACTGATTAAGGGTGCACTCCATTTCCTCATCCAGATTACTAAAAGATATTAAACAGGACTGGCCATGATTCTGTGTACATCTTATATTTGATCACCTTGTCATTTAAATATCATTCATTAGGCCATGTAACAGTACTTTATGTATAGTTACATTTCATTAAAATTTACCAACTATCCAACAATAAGTGATGTTCCTTTTTTTATATCATTCATATAGTTTACTAACTTTCTACTTTTCTAAACCTTGATTAAAACATTGAATGTTTTCTTTTATTGTTTTTAGACCTAACAACATTAAATGTTTAATTTTAGTCAAGAGGTAAAGAAAATCAATCCTCATTCTACATAAAATGATTATGCAAGTCTTTTCTGTGGCTCCTGGGAGTAGGGATTCCGATTTAATATCTATAGAAATTTTACCAGCCTTGACTTTAAAATTTGAAATTTAGATACAAGCTTTTTCCCAGATATTATGTTCCAAGAGAATGTGAATCCTACAGCAAGTAGTTGTCTCAGAATACATTCTGCAGTACTATTCCGTTAGTATAAATTATCAAATCATGGAAAATAGGTTTATATTAACAAGTATTATATATGTACTTTTTGATATATATTCATACAGAGAACAATTGACAGAACAAGTGGCAAATGCTGTGCTTTCATCTTTTATGTCAAAACACACAGAAATCAGTGAAATAAATATGTCTACACTCCACTTACATGATTTAGTAATACTTTGATCTGAACTAGAAACCAACAACAGATGTCTGAAAATTATTTCACATTATAAATCCACAAGTTCTATTGTACTTGTCAGGGAAGTAGATGATAATAAACCCTGTATTTGTGTGTGAGTGATGGTGAGTGGTGACAAAAAAGAGAAAGGGAGTGCCATTACAACACAGTATTACCTAACTATTGAATGGCAGCTGAGACAGCAAATTTTCCATCAGAACCTCACCAGTAAGAAATATTAGATCATTCCCAGGTCAAAAGTTAAAGAAAAAATTCAGACTTCCTGGCTGCAAGAACAAGAAGTTACTTTGGAATTCTTTCTTGTGTATATACTTGTGTATATTCTTAATTGTATATATGCCTCTTTGTTTCCCAGAAAGCGTCTAACTCATTTGAAATGCATTTAGGAAAAATGCCTGGAAAGATGGTTCATGGTGCTTAACTTTTACCCCTCTTATACATTGTGTGCCAACTCTGCAGTTATTTATTGTAGAGATTGCATTAAAGGAAAAAAGCTTCTAAATGTGAACAACAGTGCTCTAAATCTGATTCTGCTGATTCTGTGTTATCTTATAGAATTACTTAAAATTTGTATGTATCCTACACCAAGTTTCTGAGGCATTTACTTGCACCAGGAAAACAAAAAAATGGTGTAATTTTTTTATCAATGGAGTAAAATATTTAAATATCAGTGGGTGTCAATGATGCTAGAATCTGACCATGTCTAAAGTTATCAGTATGCTCCATTTTAAACTGAACACATTTGTTTTTAATTAGGAAAATACTTTTATTTCTATGTTGAAGTGCTTCAATTAATTTACTACATGATATTCTGATAAGAGAGGCAATATGGTCCTGCTATTACGAACAGGAGAGTTATTCATTCAAATAATTCAAATCATGGTTTTGTCTGCCAGTCTCCTCATTGTCAAACTGGGATTAATGTATGTTCTGTCATTTCAAAGATGAAGAGCTGTGAAATGATTTCTGTTTATAAGCACTAGAGGTATTGCAATTATATTTTATTAAAGCTGAGATACATTTTTCCTTCCAAGTTCTCTTCATTAGCAGAGGAATCTAAAAAACAAAAAAAAACAGTTGAAAGAATTCTTTTAAATATTTCTCTCCCTCTGTGGTTCGTAGAGAAAGCACTTAATAAACAGGTAATGACATGTGTACCTGCTTACCCACATCATTTTCAGATGGGATAAAGACACCATACAGTTTGACATGGATTACAAATTTGAGATGACAAGTAGCACAACCCTAAGAGGTAACGCTCTTAGAGGTAACCACAAGAAGAGGTTATAGAGGGTGCCAATTTTTTTTTCTGTGCAGTTGTTTATTACTGTAATATTTTTGTGTAACAAACAAACTAAATCCCACAAATTTAGGGTACTTTATGTCTTCTTAATTAAGACAAAAATAAAATGATTGAATAACGTGTAGAATATGGCAAGTAGATGAGTCATCATCATCTCAAGAGATAAACATTTATAAAAATACTTAAGATCTTAATTGCATCAAGAAAAAAAGAAGAAGAAAATAGAGTATGTAGAATATGTACACATTAATGCTATGCCATCATGCAGGTCAACAAGCAAATATGCTTACTTGACTTCACACAAATGGTATTTGTGCAAGTGAAAATTAAGGTTGTCAAATTGAGTTTCAAAACTTACTGCTTCTTTTTTTTTTTGGTCATAACATTCCTTATTTTTACAATAGTGAGGTATTTCTCCTGAGCTCACTATTTAGTGATTCCTTCATGCAACCTGGTTTTGGATATTTTATTTATATTCCTTTAGGCTTGCCTATGTTGATTTTAAAAGTCAAATTAATAGATCAGATCTTCAGACACAACAATTCTTTCGTTATGGTTTCTATCACTGACAGGTGTTTCATGAAGTTATAGTGACTTATTAGTTCCACTACAACTTCCTCAGGAATTGCCAAAATGTGGAAGGTTATACACAGTCACCTCATTTCAAATATCAAAGATTCTCTTGCCATTTCAGTTGATCCTTTTTCAAAATCTTAAAAAAACCAGTTTGGCAAGTATGAATTTGGTTGAAGGTTTTTATTAAGTGAGGGGATTTTTATGATGTAATTTTTGGGTGATATAATTTAAATACCTAATTTAAATACATTTGTGTATCACATGTTTAGATTTTTACCTGGTCTATCATGGGTTTTGTATGCTTTTGATTTTTTTCTTTTGGTTATTGTGGAGCTGTTGTAGTGAGATCTCATTTGAGCTTGTCCAACCTAAGTGCATCTCTGCCACTTTCCAAGTTTCCAGAGTAAGTAATTTGGGTTTTCAAATATTTTTTAAAACCTTAATTTCTAAAGTAATTCTAAAAATTGGTATATCCTAAGATGCCAAGAGCCTAAAAAGAGAAGCTGTAATACGTTTTATTCTTTCTCAGGTCTTCTGAATTCCCCTTCTTAATGATGTCCCAGCCCAGACTTCATTTCCTATCTCATTTAAATGTCATGCATCAATATTTTTTAAGTATTTGAAAAAAACTGCTGAAGTTTTGTATTAAGACATAACAGCTGTGAAGCAAACCCCAGAAAAGCTAAATATATTTCCAAGGAAATTGCTGTGAGTGAATTTAAAACCACGCGATATAAGATTCACATAAATATAGGTCAAAAATTATAACTCAGCCATTAAAACTGTAGGTATATGTAGAAGCAGTATCAGACATAAAAGTCATGGTATCAAAGCATTTCCATTAGGAACATGAAGAATCACCTGCTTCATAACATTTTATATACATATATATATATATCCTGTGCCTTATTTTATTTTAGGTACTAGATACATGGAGATACCATTCTTTTAATGTATCTTCAAAATGTTGAACAAAGCACTCCCTTTTTGTGTGTATTTCATATATGGAGCTGTATTAAAAATATTAACACAACATTAAACAATAAATTCACTCTCAAAGATTTCTGTAATTCTCCTTTTGGACATGAAGTTTTAACAACACCAAGTGCAAGGTGCTGCACCTGCGTCATGTCAATCCCTGGTATCAACACAGGCTGGGGGATGAATAAATTAAGGACTTAGGAGTAATGATTGATGAGAAGCTAAACATAACCCAGAAATGCACACTTGCAGCCTAGAAAACCAATCATATACTGAGCAGCTTCAAAAGCAGGGAAGAGTGGTGTGAGAACAATGAGAGGAGCAACTCTACAGACAACCAAGGTCAGTGGAGAAGGAGGGAGTGGAGGTGCTCCAGGTGCTGGAGCCCACATTCCCCTGCAGCCAGTGGTGCAGCCCAGGTTGAGGCAGCTGTGCCTCTGCAGCCCATGGAGGACCACAGGAATGCAGAGGTCCACCTGCAGCCTGTGGAGGAGACCTATGCTGGAGCAGGTGGATGGAGTCCGAAAGAGAGCTGTGAGCTGTGGGAAGCCCACACTGTAGCAGGCTCCTGGCAGGGACCTTCAGACCTACGGAGGGATGAGCCCATGCTGGAGCAGGTTTTCTGGCGGGACTTGTGACCCTCTGGGGGACCAACACTGGAGCAGGCTGTGCCTGAAGAAGTGCAGTGTGAGAAAAACGGACACAGATTGGAGCAGTTTGTGTAGAACTGTCTCCCACTGGAAGGACACCACGCTGGAGTGGAGAAAGAACTCTTCTCCCTGAGCAGCAGCAGAAACAACGTGATGAAGTGATCATAACCCCCATTCCCTGTCTCCCTGAGCTGGAGGAGGGGGAGGAAGGGCCTGGGAAGGACTAAGCAGACGGGGGAAGATGGTCATAGGATTTATTTTACTTCTCACTCTCCTGCTCTGATTTTGTTAAATTAAATTTATTAAATTTAATCAATTTTGCAAGTTGAGTGTGGTTTGTCTGTGACAGTAATTGGTCAGTGACCTCTCCATGTCCTTTTCTCAGTGCATAAGCCCATCATTATATCTTTTCTCCCTGTCCAGTTGCAAAGTAAAATGATACAGCATTTTATGGTGTATCATAAGAAATGGTGGGTGCTTGCATCTAGCCGTGGTCAACCCACTTCACTCACTCTGCTTCCTGCTGTCTCACACTATTGCTCCTAATCATACTCAAATTTCACAACTCCTTACTCAGGCCCAGAGAGGTAGCATGACTCCTGAAAATGATGTCAAGTACAAACTGGTAGGTACTTTATGAATACAAACCTATGACTAGGAATTAGATTATGCTTTTCAAGTAAAAACTTCATGTAGTTAGGAGTTCACCTAAAAAGATCACATTCTCTCCCTCTCCTACCTTCTTAATCTGCTTTAGAAAGCAGAGCCTGAGATGTGATATTTCCATGTTTTCCTCATGTACCTGTTTGCTGTGATCTCATTCACAACTGAAAGAGTTTTTCTTGGAGTTCAACCAGCTGCTCTCATTGTTCCATGGGATTCAGTGCTTATATTACATGAAAAAGATAAACACCCAAGAACAATAATGAAAAAGTAGAGGAACTGAAAGCCATGGGTGTGGCAGTAGACTGTGTTTTCAGTAGTGAAGATATTTTAACTAGAATATTATTTTGTTATGAAATTATAAAATTATAGTAAATAATTACCCTGCCTACTTCTGTCTTCCATCTAGTATTTTATAAAAATAGTACTAATTTTAATGCATTATTTTAGCAGTTCCTCATATTTCTTCAAGCTTCTTCTATACGCTCCATTTATATAAGAGGTAGAATAAAACAGTGGTTTTGGTTTTTATCTGGAAGGGAGTCAAAGGTTATAGTTAATACACAGGAATCGTTGCTCTTCTCACCCCATCACAGTCATTCCATATATCACTAGTGACTTTTTGCACATTTTTCTTGAAACAGAAAAATGCGTGGTGTATGATTGATTTCCAATTCTTTCAGATGATACAGCAACAAATAGGAAGCCAGAGCAATTTAGTCTGAGGTGTCTGTTAAATATCACAAGATCTAACCTGTTAGAGAATCAGACCATTCCCACTTATCTAATACTTAAATTTATCTACACACAGTCTTTGCATGAATAGCAAACAGCATGACACAATTGTGCATTAGCAATTAATAAATGAAGATTCTTTGCATTTTTAGTATCACAGCAAAGCAATATTGTGCTGGAATTTTCATTATTATTCATGCACTACATTCTTTACATTTGAGAAAGCAGAACTTGGTTGAAATTTCTAAACAGACCTTGCTGGGAAGATTATGGTATATTAAAAGAATCACTCATTGTTTTCCATATTTTCTAATGGCTTCTTATTTCTTAAGACATTGTGAATAACAGCATTTCAATTAATAAGTTGAATTGTTTATAAGTAACAGGTTTATAAGTAACACTGTTTATTAGTAACAGGTTTTTTCTCAATTAAAGGTGCGCAAGTTCTCTTCTCTGAGCAGACCAAGTGACCTGAGCTACTCCTCACAGGGCTTCTCAAGGCTTTTCTCCACCTTTGTTGCCCTCCTTTGGATGCTCTCTAATAGCTTAATGTCTTTTTTATATAGTAGTGACCAAAACTGCACACAATACTCAAGGTGAGGCCTCCCTAGTGCAGAGTGGTGCTTTACCTAGACCTAAGTGAAGCCTTTCACACAATTTCCCACAGTATTCTTCTGGAGAGAATGGAATGGCTTGGATGGGCACAATGTTTTACTGGGTAAAAGACAGACTGGTAAGGAACCACCCAAAGAGTGGTGGTTAATGGAATTACATTCATTTAGTGGTCAGTCATAATTGGTGTTCCCCTCAGTGGGGCTCAGTACTGGAGCCAGCCACATTTTATAACTTCGCCAATGACCTGGACGAGTTCATCATGTTTCACCTCTGTCAGTTTGCAGAACACACCAAACTGGGTGGAAATGATGATCTGCTAGAGGGTGAAAAGGCTCTGCAGAGGGACCTGGACAGGCTAGATCAATGGGCCAAGGCCACTGGTTGTGCCTGGGGAGGTTTAAACTGAGCAATATGAAGTACTTCTTTACCAAGGGGGCAATCAAACACTGGAACACACTTCTGAGAGTGGTGGTCAATGCCCCAAACCTGTCAATATTTAAGAGGCTTTTGGACAATGCCCTCAGTAATGTGCTTAAACTTCTAGGCAGCCCTGAACTGATCAAGTGTTTGGATGAGATGATAATCATAGATCCCTTTGAAAACTGAGATTTTTCTTTTTCTTTTTTCTTTTCTTTTCTTTTCTTTTCTTTTCTTTTCTTTTTCTTTTTCTTTTTCTTTTTCTTTTTCCTAGAAGCATGTTTCTGGCTTGTGTTCGACTTAGTATTCACCTGAGCCCTCCTGTCCTCCTCCACAGAGCTGCTTACAGCTCATCAGCCCCTGACCTGAACTGATGCCTGCAGTTATTGCTCCCCAAGCCAGGGTTTGGCATTTACTCTTTAGCTGAACTTTAAAGGTTACTCAGGCACTATTTCTCCAGTCTGTCCAGCTGCCTATGAATGACACACCCATCTGGCTTATCAGCCACTCCTCCCATTTTGGTATCTTCTGCAAACTTGATGAGAGTAAANTACTCAAGGTGAGGCCTCCCTAGTGCAGAGTGGTGCTTTACCTAGACCTAAGTGAAGCCTTTCACACAATTTCCCACAGTATTCTTCTGGAGAGAATGGAATGGCTTGGATGGGCACAATGTTTTACTGGGTAAAAGACAGACTGGTAAGGAACCACCCAAAGAGTGGTGGTTAATGGAATTACATTCATTTAGTGGTCAGTCATAATTGGTGTTCCCCTCAGTGGGGCTCAGTACTGGAGCCAGCCACATTTTATAACTTCGCCAATGACCTGGACGAGTTCATCATGTTTCACCTCTGTCAGTTTGCAGAACACACCAAACTGGGTGGAAATGATGATCTGCTAGAGGGTGAAAAGGCTCTGCAGAGGGACCTGGACAGGCTAGATCAATGGGCCAAGGCCACTGGTTGTGCCTGGGGAGGTTTAAACTGAGCAATATGAAGTACTTCTTTACCAAGGGGGCAATCAAACACTGGAACACACTTCTGAGAGTGGTGGTCAATGCCCCAAACCTGTCAATATTTAAGAGGCTTTTGGACAATGCCCTCAGTAATGTGCTTAAACTTCTAGGCAGCCCTGAACTGATCAAGTGTTTGGATGAGATGATAATCATAGATCCCTTTGAAAACTGAGNTGCTCCCCAAGCCAGGGTTTGGCATTTACTCTTTAGCTGAACTTTAAAGGTTACTCAGGCACTATTTCTCCAGTCTGTCCAGCTGCCTATGAATGACACACCCATCTGGCTTATCAGCCACTCCTCCCATTTTGGTATCTTCTGCAAACTTGATGAAAGTACACTCTATCCCACAGGACAGGTCATTAATGAAGATGTTAAACATTCATCTATTTGGCAAAACAAAACAAAAGGCGTGGGAAGTCTGTTTGAGTAGAGCATTTTAAGATTAATATGTTTACTTTGTATTTTACTTGATTTAGATGTTAGACTGCACATCTAGAATAATAACTTTACTGTAAATTCAGGAAGGTTAGCCATCTGATGGTGTGCATGCAAAAATTCTGTCATACCTCAAACACTACTATTCTGTTCTGATGGCTAATAGATTAATTATTATCTTTGTTATCTAGTAAGAATAAATATACTTCTGAAAGAGACACTCAAAAATAAATAGTTTTTTTACCAAAACATATAGTCTGGAAAAATATGAAAATATGAAAAATTAGATTTCAGATGATAAATACAGTGTTTTGTGACTCAAACAGGATACCAATAGACTAAGTAATTATATCCCAGTAATATCATCTTTTAAGAAATTCCTATCATATAGCAGAAACAAGAACATTTTGTAAAGCAAAACATAGAATAAACCAAGAAATACCCACAAATGTGAAAACTGGTAAGTAAACTTGGCTCTCCTCATAAGTTTAAAACCATTAAATTTATACTAATTTGTCCCCTTAGGTGTTAAATGCACAAACAATTTTTTCCCCTCTCTCCATATTTCTGGGGTGAAAAAAGATCAGAATTGTCCAAAAGCACAAATGCTTGTTCTGTGAGTATTTCCAAGCAAGATGACAGCAAAAGTCCTGTGAGTCTTACAAGTGGATTTTTTTTGTTTTATTAATTTGTACTTGCCTTTCCTGTTTTGCCAGTTTAAAGTTTTCTCATTAGACAAAGAAAGTTAAGCAAAGTTTTACCCATCACCCAGCATCATACATCGTTTTTGGTCATGGGCTGAATTTCCTCTGAGTATTGACTTATTTACTCAATTTATTTATATTACTATATTAATAGTAAATATGGTTAACTATGGCAGGCTTTTTATCCTACTGAAAGTAAAAGAAAACTTGTTTCTGCTCTATTGTAATAAGGAAGCAATATAATCACACTATCTCTAATTTATCATTGTAACACCACCATATGAAGTACATGTATCCTTAACATGCAAGGGCACTCTTCTAAATATAGAGAGACTAAAACTATTTTCTCCACAATGGCACAGTCAGAACCTAAACCCAGGCTCCTGGGAATATGGCAGAGCCTATGCCCACTATCTTTTATATACGTGATCTGAAAGAAAGGGGAAAGAAAAGAGCATCTTTTAGAAGAAGATTTGGAAGCTGTCATCCTGAATGATGAATCACGATACTTTTAGGAGAGAAAAATCTCTCCCACCATCAGCTTGTCAGTGATGCTGAAACAAATCTAGCCCAATATTAATCTTTAATGTGTAACTCCTACATGAAATTCCCCTCTCAATAATTTCAATGGAAATTAGTAACCCCCAGGAACAGCAAGTTTAGGGCTTTTTTGGGTCACCAGGTCTCCCTCATTTTTCTGCATATATGTGTTGGAGTGCACTTGTATTCTTGTTTTGATTTGAGGAGGCACACTGTGCTTTGAGAAAATGACATCTCATTAAAAATAAGAAATACTTCACTCCTCAGTAGTCTGATAACTTTGTCATTTTACAGCTCTTCCTCTGAGCTCTATATGCTGATTATGCTGCTCCAAAATGACTGTCAACAGGGGAAAGAAGTAAGTATTTTGGGATTTGAGCTACCGGCCTTTCTGTTTGAACTTAAATCTGTTGGCAAGGCAACTGGAGGAAAGTTGGAAATCATTTTTTAAAAAAACAACAATGATAAGATGGTGGCATACATTTTAATCACATCCATTTCTTTGTAGCACATTGAAAATGCAAAAGTAATCTCTGTTATAATAACCTTCCTCATGCTACAAAACAGCAAAATTGTACAACTCAAATGTCCCCATAATTATTTTTGAGCCTTTCCTGCTGTGAGAGGCAGCTTCCCCTAGTCCTTGGCTTGGACATCTGTCAGCAGCAGTTCACAGCCTACAAATCAGCAAGTTAAAAAGATGGCAATATTTATACTGCTGGCCAATTGGTCCATAAGTTTGAAATTCCTTTAGAAATGGGAAACATTTTCTCCTTGTCTTTATGTTTCACAGTTTAATTCAATTTTTTTTTCGTAGCCTATAAGCACTCTTACTTTATAATTCATCTAGTTCACTGTCAACTGTTAAATCACAGATATGCTGACGGTTTGTTGTACACACATCTCAGTTTCTATCTCAAAACCAAAAAGTGCTAATTTGACATGAAGAAATAACATTTTCAGCTAAAAAGCTGAAGGGGATTTTTTTTTATATTGTACGATTTCTTATGTTCAGAGAAGCAAATTTTTTTTCATCTCTATTTGCACTTCTTATTCCATTCCTGTTTTTGCTCAAGAAACACAGTGCAGTTAGACTAATGTGTTCCCTTTTTCTCATGGATTTCACAAAATTCAGGGAAAATAAGAAAGAAAATTTTGCTCTTTATTCTTGCTTATATCATCCCAGATACTGATGGTTTCCACATCCCTGAAGGATGGCTTTTGTATGAGGTTGAAAATAGTGAAATTATGTTTGTAAAGATTGCTGTAAACTCATGGATGCCTTTGAAGATTAAAATAACATTTTTGAATTGCACAAAAAAGCTGAAGGGGAATAAATAAAGGACACAGGCCATATTCTTGGAAGTAAATTTGATATCTGATAATGGGAAAGGAAATTACTTATGATATCAATATTTGAGATTATTTCATTTTGACCACTGTCAAGGCAAAAAAGACTGAAGAATAATATGTACTAGCACCAGTAATACAAAATCAGCCTATGGTGGATAGGGGAAAAAACCCAAAACCAACACAACACTCTTTCCTTTACTAGGAAGTACTATCAGGTGTCCTGGAAATTTGACTTCTTGTTTAGAGCTTTTTCTAATCTTCCTGCCATTGCCATGGCTTTCTAACTTTTCTCACCAAATTAAATTAAAGGGATCCTCCTAGCTGGAGTAACATGAGAAAATTTAGAAATATGATAAATAAGTTTCACTGGCGTAATTATTAAAAATGAAGGATTTTCTTCATTTAATTTCACTGATCAGTTAGGACAGAGATATAAATTATATGTATCTACCTTCATGTTTCATTAAGTTTAAGTTACAGAACAGCATGACAGTCTGCCTGCTATTCTGTGGATAAGGGGAGATTATTGAACATTTTATGCTTTTGTTTTTCAAGATGTTTGTCGTGATGTCCCATAATATCCATATAGCTTACATTGGTGAAATATGGATTAGAGGGGAAAATAAGGGTGGTTGGAAAATTAACAGGCCAAAATCATTGTGATGAACCCAACTGTAGGCCAGTTAGTAGTGTTGTATCAGAAGATTTGATTCTAAAAGCAAATACTGCTTAATGTCTCCATCAGTTACATGGATCCTAGTGCACTTTCAGCCATTTCAGGGTGACAGAGTCCAGTGAGTATTCAATGTGCAGACATATTCATGCTAATCAGAAGCAGAGGAAAGGCTAGAGAAGCAAGGAGAGAGGAGCTTCATGACTTTTATCAAAACTGCACAAAAAATCTGGACCCTGGGCTGGATGAAGACCTGTACTAGAACTCAGAGTGCCTGCTTCTCCCAGGGCTGCTGCCTTCAATTGGAAGTATAAAAGAGAATATAACATGTGACCCAAATTCCCTTACAGCTATTCCAAGGCCCTGGTGTCCTCTTTGACTATCCTCAGACTATGAAGTGGCTTCAGATTGGCCACTTCATTGCACCCTATATGGAAAAATCATTAATAGGAAGAAGTTTGAGGGCCACACTCAGCTCATAAGTTTCCTGGTGATGTTCTTAGCCCAGGCCCCAGGAAGGGAGAATACCTCCCTGTTGGCTGGGACTGATTGGATTGCTTTGCTTGTATGTGCAGTTTTTTCTTTACCTAATAAACTGTCTTTACCTCAATCCACATGCTTTCTCACTTATACTCTTTCAATTGCCTTCTCTGTCTCACTGTGGGTGAGTGAGCAAGTAGCTGTCTAGGGCTTAGTTGCCAGCTGTGCTTAATTTGCAGCAGCATATAAATTTTTGATGGTTCTATGATCAACAAAGCTTTTTCACTTTTAAGCTCTGTACCATTTTATGAAATTAGAGATTTTTAAACATATGGCAAGTGGATTTTTCTTTATTTAGACCAAAAAATAAATTTCATGTGATTTATAGGCTTTTCAATTCTCAACTATAATTTTTGTCTCACAGTCCCTACCCTTTCACATTTGGAAACTTTTGTATGTTTCTAATGCTCTGCTATAGTTTCTGCTCTAAACAGATTCCAGGCAGATTAATTTTCATTTTGTGAAATGTGTCCAATACTTCCAAATAAACTGCAGTTGTCATATATTACCATTAAGCTCATTCTCAGATGCTCACAGGATAATTCAGGCTGATAGGCACCTGGAGACGTCTCCAGGCCCAGCCTGTGCCCCTGCACAGAGTAGGCTCAGATGTGAAGTCAGATTAGATATTTCAAGGCTTCGCCCAGTGAAGGCAGGAAACCCCCCAAGCAAGAGATGGCCCAAACCTCCTGGGCCTTGACTCCATGACTGGGCTCTCCACATAGGAAAAAGACTTCCCTTATCTCCTTCCAGTATAATTGTCTCATGTTTCAGCTTGTACTACTGCCTCTTGCCCTCCCATGATGTATCACCATGAAGAACCTGCCTATGTTTCCTCCATTCCTCCCTTTGGTGCTGGGGATGCTGCTGGTTGTACCCAAAACCTTCCCTTCTCCCAGCAGAACACTTCCCAGCTTTGCAACATTTCCTCACAGGGAGATGGTCTGAGTCCCTTCTTGGTGGTTTCTGCTAATTTAATTTTGGTTCATCTAGGCCCAGTACTGGGCATCATATCTAGATGTGACATAGCAAGTGTTGGTCTTAGGGTTTGGCCTGTGCCTTAGCTACACTTCACAGGTTTCACTTTTGACCTCTTCTATCTACCCAGATCCACAGAAGCCAGCCTGGCCTTCTAGTTTTCCCCTTGCTGTACTCACTAAACTTCAGAAAAGTGCTCACTGTTCTCTCCTTCAGGTCACTGAGAGAGATGTTCTGTAGGGAAAGTCCCAGAGCAGACCCTGTACTACTGCACTGGTTGCCAGCCTCCAGGTAGACTACACCCCAGTTAAACATGGTCCTGTGAGCCCTACCATCCAACTTGTTATTCACTAGTAGTTTTCACATCCCACCTCTGATCTCCTAACATGGGTACAGGAGCATTTCAGCAGACATAAACTTTGCTATAATTCAAGGTAAATGCCATCTGTGTCCACAGATCCTGTAATTTTACCACCAGGGGCAGTCAGGTAAAAAAATCCATGTTGAGTGCTTCCAATCAGTTCCTTCCTAAGTCCTGAAAGGTGATGCTGGGGGGACTCACTGTATGATTCTTCTTGGCACCAAAGTGAAGTCAGCTCATGTCTGTGGTTTCTGCACTTGTTCCTTCTGAAATTCATAGATGCATGCAACATTTGCATTCCTGCAGTGGTTGAAGATTTCCCCCAGTCTTTTCGAGCTGGGAACAAACAATTTTGCTGTAGGTATTTCAAGAAAGTTTTGTCCTCTTTGCTGCCCTGATAAATGGTCTGGAGAGCACTCCTGTCACAGTATCATGCTTAGTGGGCTACCCCCTGTCCCTGAAACACAGTCTCTCATCCTGCCTTCTGTAAATCCCATACAGTTTTTACAAATCTTTGCAAGCCCAAGCTACTCCTTCACATACTGCAACATACAGTGCTGCAGTTGCACATAGAGCTCTAGCCCATCCTATTTGCTTCCAGGCATTTGTGTTACCTGCATTTGAGACAAGTGTCTCTTTGTCCTGTTTTCTCACTCCTGAGGTCTCCCTTCTGGTCATCCTGCACTCTTCTCTATGCAACCCATCTGGATTTTCCTCCTGGACTTCGGGTCATAGCCTTCCTTCCTGCTCTCAGTAGTTTGAAGTACTTTTCATCAGTTCAGCCAGTCCCTTGACAATTGTGCTGTTAACACATTTTATCAGATGTATCTCATCTTCCCTTTGCAGTCCTTCATTCTCAGCATAGCTTTTGTTGTGAAATCTACATCCCTGCCATCAGCCCCTGCCATGAAATCAACTACTTACCCACAGGATTCACACACTGCTCCCCATACTCTTCACCCCTCATTTGCAGAACAACGGGGACAATTTCCCCTTTCATGTCCTGCTTGCACATCAGCAGGACCTCCCTGACACCAGCAAAAAGTCCTTCCCAGGAGCAGAGCTGAGAGACTGCTGCACAAACTCTCACTCGACTAGATGCACATGGCAGCCACACAGCAGGAACTGTCTGGTGGAAGCAGCTTCTTGCCTCCACAGGAAATGAAATCATGATGTATGCAGTACAGAGTCACTGCTGACTACATAAAACACCTCCAGTATGAAATCTAGCCAGCTCCTAAGTCTGGATACTTCTTAGGCAGTAATTATTTTTCATTATTGCTTTAAAAAGTCCTGTAAAGTTCAGATGTAATGACAGTGGCTCACCGAAGAGACTGATAGTGCACTAGCTCTTACTACTAAATTTTCAGATAGACTGAAGAATGACCAAAAATTTGTCTAATCTCTTCTGCATGCAACAATATAAAGTGTTCAAAATACCAGAAGTCAAAACTTTTCAGAAAGAAATAGGAACCTTACATTTACGTTTTCTCTTCATTATCAGAGATATTAACTTTTTTTCCATCAAAATGGCTTTCACTGGATGAAAAAAGTTAGTTATAGGAAAGAATTGTTTACGGTAAATTACTACCTTAAAACTGATGGGAAATATTTTGAAAAAGAAATAATGTCTGTTTTCTCCTGAAAGTTTCATGGTACTTTTTTTACTTTTATAGCATTGATTTATTAAATACTTTGTGTAATTGNTTATTTTATTACTAGGGTTCATTATCTGGTATAGCTTGAATTTCTGTATTGACAGTCACCACAAATATAATTATAGTTTTGCATTTTGCCTGCAGTGATAGTAACCAAAACTGTACTTTAATGTCCTTTGGTTATAACATAAAAGTATACTTTATGTTTTCAATTACTTTTTGTAACTTTGAAGATAATGTTTTTCTTATATAAGCATAGAGAAAAAGAGAGCAACTCATTGTAAGAAACAAAATATTTTATGTTTTTTA
>VXBC01005307.1:0-16843 GCA_013399945.1 Ploceus nigricollis | reverse complement strand
TTAAAAAAAATCATTCCAACTTCAAGTTGCTCACAGTGCCAACAATCACCTGAATGTAAACAGCTGAGCCTCAAGCCAGATCTGGGAAATGTCTCCCAAATAATCAGTTTATAAGTGTTTTAAGACAACAAGGATTTTTGAAATACTTCTGAAAATTTTAGATAGGGATTAAAATAGTGTTAGTATAACAAAAAACCTGCTTATTTTTCTGAAATGAAACACCAAGGGCTGAGAAAACCACCCCAAAACATGAGCGAGACAGTTTTTGGAGAGTTTTTAAGAGAACAGTTGAGACATTTCCATTCAAAGCAAAAATCAACTTCAATCAAAAAAATATAACTTTTACTTCAGTCTACATTTTTAAGAACTTTTCAACCTTTACCCTGAAACACAAAGAACTCCCACTGAACAGGTCTCCTTTCTAAAAATGTGCAATTTAGAGTTAAGCATTTACTGTAGCAGTCATACCACTCTATTAAAATGAGTAGTAACTGGTGAAGTTGGTAATAATGTTTGCACCTCAAACCACAGAACAAACTTCCCTTTTTTGTTTAATTAAAGCAGTTACTTTTAGTGCACTCATGAGCAGACACCAAACTCTTAAATGTTTGATTCTATAAAGCAAATAACAGTCAAATAAGCCTAACCACAAATTTAATTAGAATGGTGAAATGGCTCCAAAGGAAGCACAGTGGTCTGCTGTGACAAACCATAGACCAGGGGAATCCACAGGAGAGTTTAACCCAGTGCAAATTACCCAGCTGAAAAGGGCAAAGCTGAGGATGTCTTCAAGGAATGCACAGCTAACAGCTACAGAAAGTTGTTGGTTCATTTTCAAGGGAATAAGAGTATGTTTAGCTGCTGCATAAAGAAAAAAAATATAAGATCCAGCTGCAGTTTTATGGTTCTTCTCCAAGGCAGGATGGTACAGGTGTAGAATCCTATGAAAATGGTTGTTTTCCTCTGCCTACAGAAAAATGCGGCTGGTTTGCTTGTCTGATGTTTGGTGGTTTCTGTAGAGTTTTCTTTTTCCTTCCCCCCCTTCTCCCTCTCTTTTAAGTGGGGAGATCAAATTTAGCTGGATGTTTTATTGGAACTCACAGGGCTTGGCTCAAACGCCAACCGCTCGCTTGTTACTGAAATGCCTCATTAGTCACTCAGTCTGATTCTATTCAAATCCTGGGAAGTTAATATTCCACTTTACAGTTTATCACCTGCTATCAGAGCTCTGGTGCCTCCTTACAGGTCCCAGGGTCTCCTTCAGTCCCAAGGGACAATGCAGCACCTCCTCTCTCACTTCGTCTGCGCTGCCTTTAATTCTCAATACACAGAAACACAACCCACCTCTGCAATCACAGGTTTCAACTTCAAGTTGTTTTTATTTCCCCTTTACATGCTTTAGAACCATTTTTTCTTTTTTACTCATCTCACAAGGCTATCTGGAGTGGTAAGACCTGCGATTCCACTCACCAGGATTTGTTGTATACCTCTGTGCTTCACCCCTCCTGTTTATGATGAGGTGAGCAACATCAAATTTTATCTTACAGAACAGATCAAATCAAAGAGTCAGATTTGTGACACACAAGAAGGGGCTTTTACTGACTTGCAGAAACCTGGCAATGCAGGCTGACTGCAAAATATTGCACAGGAAATGGCTAAAAGTTCCTTTACATGGCAGTTGTCCTCGTTCTGGGTTTTCTTACACGTAACTAAATTTCATTTTACCAGCATTATTTTAATAATCTCTGCTGTTGTTGTTTTGCACAATGTATTTCTTAAATTCCCTCTGGGTTACCTGCAGGAAGGTGAACGCACACAATGTTCCTACAAAAACCTTTGCTGAGATCACCACTATCCCCAAAGCTTTAGTGCCACCAATGTTACTCTGGTAAGTAAGCGTGCACTTGTTTCCTTGGAACACCATTCCCAACCACATCCCAGGATAGCACAGCATAACCCTCTCCATCAAGGAAAAGCTAGGGCCCCTGTCAGGGAGCTTTTCTTCAGGGCACTGCAGCATTTTTGCTCCACCAAACCTGTAAAATTGTGTTCTTTATACTCCAGCTTGTCCCAGGAATGGCAATCTGAAGGGGTGGAATGCAAAAAATGTGGTGGTTTGGTTAAAAAAATAGACACATTTTAACATGCCATCTAAAAAGGGCATAGCTGATTTCTTCTCTACAGGAATGACGATTTGTAAAATTGCTACAAATGTGATTTATTAAACAAATTATAGGCTTGTGTTTAGCATTACATTTCTTTTAGAGTGTGTTATCATTTAGACGAGGTTTTTTACATAACACAACCTGTCTTACCTCAAAATTAGCATTATTAATTTTCAAAATCCAATGGCAAACAAGTGCAAGAAGTCCCAAACCTACCTAAAAAATTCATACTTTAACAGAAATTTACATAAGAAAGATTTAATATTTGACATGTGTATTTATATTAATTTTTTTATTTAAAATATAGATTGAAATGCCAGAACATTACACAATAACATGGGAAGTACAGCTTGGGGAGTAAAATGCAGTAATGATGTGGCATTTTCCTGTGTGACAAGTACGTGTGGAGGCTGGTTAGTGTCAAGTCAACATACCTTGGAAAAACATGAGAAACTGTTGCAAATCTCTCATTTTGTTTATTTTTGCAAAGAATATTGCCATCACTTATTTCTGATACACCAAACTGTGAAAATAAATTCACTAAGCTGACTAAGAAGTCTCGTTTAAAAGGTCAAGATTTTATCTTTTAGCAACACTTGAAAAATGGAGATACCACTTATGATGGGATGAGTAACTCTGTAAAGAAAAAACGTAATTTCTGCCTGCAGCTTTGAAATAAATATGGAACCTCTTCCCAAAAAGAATATCAACCTCCTGCTCTAACTGCAGCATCCAGTGGGATATAGACTACCACATTTCTATTCCCCTTGTTCTAAGCCCCATATGACAGGTCTAAACCCACTGGACATTAATGCACCCACTTCTTACCAACAGGTCATTTAGAGCACCTGCAGAGACACAGTGCAAGAAAAATATTAAAAAGTGCATCAAGAAGAAACTACTGGCATCTAAACTACCCTTCATATGCTACAAGATGTTAACTGGCATTTAGGTAATGCACTAATAAACCTAAATGCTCTAATTACACTAACAGCAGCAGAGTACTGTGTGGATGTCAGCCACAACAACAGAATCACAGAAACTGGGTGGGAAAGGATTTCAAGAAGCTGTGTTTTTACATTTCCTGTGCTTTAAAAATACCCAAGTAGATTTCTGAGCTGCTTTGTAATTGTTTCAGATCTATATGGGGTGAAAAAGCAATCAATGCTCCTATGGAACAGTGCTAATAAGGTGACTATTCTACCCATTTACTATCTAGTACATAAAATTATTGCTTTGTCTGTTCCATATGTAAAACGTACCTCATGTCAGAGAACCCTTAATGTTGGAAAAGCCCTCCAAGGCCATGGAGTCCCAGCTGTGCCCGATGCCCACCTTGTCCCCAGCCCAGAGCACTGAGTGCCACCTCCAGCCCCTCCTGGGACACCTCCAGGGATGGGCACTCCAAACCTCCCTGGGCAGCCCCTGCCAAGGCCTGAGCACCCTTTCCATGGGGAAATTCCTCCTGGTGTCCACCCTGAGCCTCCCGTGGCCCAGCCTGAGGCCGTTCCCTCTCCTCCTGTCCCTGTTCCCTGGGAGCACAGCCCGACCCCCCGGCTGTCCCCTCCTGTCAGGAGCTGTGCAGAGCCAGAAGGGCCCCCCTGAGCCTCCTTTTCTCCAGGCTGAGCCCCTTTCCAGCTCCCTCAGCCCCTCCTGGGGCTCCAGCCCCTTCCCAGCTCTGTTGCCCGATCCTAAATACAGGTAATAAAATAGATTCAGACGTGCAGCCACATCCCAGACTTTTTTCACTCTGGAAAAAGAGTTTGGAGCTCACTTTTAAGGGTGGTTGTGCACTGTATCTGGAGTTACACTGTCCTGCTCAACTCAGCTCAGCAGATCTGACTGGAATTCCCATGAACAGGAATCTCTTCAGCAGTTAATTAAGCAACTTGTATCTTTCTGACAGGACGGGTGTGATTTCAGTTCTCAAATTCGTTCTTTGGTCCCTGTTTTGTTGGTCAAAAGAAAAGATCATTACACACTACTGAAGGGTGCTCCCCCTTTGTATCTTCAGATGCAAATGAAGACTTCAAACAGTGCAAACACATCTATTAAACATGAACAAAGGTAGCAAGACTCTGAGAGAAGGTGGCCTTTCATTAATATTAGATTAATGAAAAACCATGTTTCCCATTTACTGCTGTCATAATTTACAGCAATTCCACATGGGAAATTAACTTCAGAGACCCTTTTTAACCCCTTATTTTTTAACAAGGGAAGGCAATTTAAAGTGAAAGAATAAACCCCTCATTTTGGTATACCTAAGACATTGATTGGCACACACAGACACAAACAATGAACTGAATCACTGGGCTGTATTGGATTTTCTTTTCAAATACAATATGAGTAAGACTCACTATTTTTGCCTACTTATTCTTTATTGCTGTTGGGCAATGGATGCAACAGAACATGAATGACAGAACCAGCAGCTGTGATTCTACCACATGCTGCAAGAACAAAAAAAAACCAAGAAAACAACCAAAAACCATCTCCAGCTGTGTTTTTAAAGGTATCATTTCTTCTAAATGATCACAGGCCATGCATTTCCTTGACTTAGGTGAGAGCCAGGGCTCTCAGCCAGCTTGATGCAGCTCTTACTAGCAACATGTAAGAATTAGGGAGCTGTCAAAAAATATCATTAGAGCTTTTTAGTGATTATTTTCCTTCAATAAGTCACTCCAAATTAGAATCTAATGCTTGCTTTCTTTGATGGCTTCTAGTTTTCTGGAGGTGAAAGAATACAAGCCACCAATGAAAAATGCGACTTGGTTTGTCATTAATTTTTAATTTGTTTTGAAACATTTCCTACATATCTTCATAGGATTCACAATTAATTTTAGAGACAGTACAGCACAAATCTGTTAATAGCAGAGAGATGGAAATCTGAATGTCAGATCCCAGAAGTGAGTGTGCCACTGTTCTGGAAGCACCACTACCTACATGGTGAAGGTCATTCCTGAAGTCCACCATGAAAAATGCCCTCTGGCTGTTCAGGAATAATATATTAAACAAAAAGCTTGTTTCTAAAATTAGGCAAAGGTTTATTTTTTTATTTGTTTATCACACACCAGACCCTCAAAAAAAAAAAAAATCAAAGTTTCTACTGGCTTGCCATTACTGATTAGGTAGAATCTGAATTTAGATCAATATCTAAGCAGGAGTGCACTTTATGTCTGTGTTTCTGATACAGCAAATGCTTACACTTTATTATATGCACAAATCTGCCTGCATTGAGAACACACTTCTACTCACCCAGGGACCACAAAGCATCACAGAGATGTAAAGTCAGCAGCACCACTCTGTATGGGGTCCCTGCTTTGGGTATTTATTATTCATCACACCCTCCATATGGCCCACATGGCCACACCTACCCCTAGTTTCTGCCACACTAAATTCAGGAGGATCTGCTCTACTACTCCATGTACTAGGAAAAAAGTGAAGCATCTGCCCCTCTTGGCTCTCATGTGCAAAGTCTGCAACAACACGTGTGAGGAAACCCACAGAAACAGAGTGCATGTTTGTTACTGCACTTAAATTTAGGGATAAAGCTGATTCCTAATGAAGAGCATTTTTATTTGCATCTCTCCAGGCACATGTGCTACTGCTCAAAAAGACTGAATTTGTGACACACCCTATTTTACCATGCATTCAGCAGGTTTTTTTTCAATCTAGTAATTTTCCAGTGCCCCCAGTAAATCTGTAACAAAATGATAAAAGTTTTGAGCACTGCATGATTACTTGCACAATAAGATGATTCTGTCTTCTTGCTTCTTACCTGTGTTATTTTCATTTATTGTGTTCTCAAAGAATACTGATCATGACAGATTGGAGAGCACTATTTCCAGAAAGCACTCTGCAAAGTATATAAGGATAGCTAGCTCTTGGTTTCCCTGGTTACCTTGAATTTACATGGCACTGAATTAAGAACAAAAACGTGTTAGTCAGAATCCTTATTGGTTCCATCTAGAAAGAGATTTTTAGACTATGTTAACCCCTGCATTTTTCAGGCTCACTAAAAAAANTATATTAACTATGCATAATACCTCCTTGACCTCAAATTTCAAAACACTTAAAAAAAAAAAAAAAGAAAGAAAAAAACCCACAAAGAAGCAACAAATTTGTAAATATGATAACTAGAAACTGAATTAAGAAAAAAGAATCAGCCATGCTCAGGAAGCTCTGGAGCTGATGTTAGGATCAGATACCCAAGGCAGGAATGCATATCTTATGTACATGGCTTTAGACTGACCCAAGGATCCCAACTCCTGCATGCTCTAGAGGTAGAATTCCCAGAAGATTGCCAAATTACTTTCAGACTTGGCTAATTTACCCACAAAATCACAGTCCAGCATGCAGAACTAAATATAAAATACAGCACTTTTACAAAAGCTCACTATTTTTGGAGTGCCAGATGAGGTTACAGCCTTCTGTGTGAGAATTGGCATAAACACATATATATGTACACATGAAAGGTGTTCTCTGACTTTCACCAAATCCAGCATCAAGTGATTGTCTGGTGTTTACAGAGAGCACCACCCCTCTCTGCTTTGCAGATTTCACAAGATCTGTGCACAATGCAACCCACTGGAGCCAGGAAAAGCCACAACACAACTATTTAAGTATTTCCTGATTGAACATAAGCCTTGACACCAGCACTTATTTTATCATCAGCAGTGACATCACACCAAACAGCAACTATTCTCTGTTTTTGCAACTGTCACTGGTGCAATTTCATCAGCTCTTATCTGGAAATCACTAAATATTATTAATGGCTTTCAGCCCATCATTGCCTCTCCATTGTTTCAGTGTATTAAGAGTTCATACAGCAGGAAGAGTACAGTAGTTCAGGAAGTGGACAACATGGAATACAGCTAACAAAAGAGAGGAGGGGTGTAAAGGAGGGTTGAACATAAAATTGGGAAGGGTAAAAAAAATTTCAACCCTTGAGAAAGGACAAAAGCAAGATTAAAAAACGTTTAAAGAAAAATCTGTATTCTCAGTGATTAAAGATATGTAAGGATGAGAACATAAAGTAGCTCTCTACTGAAGTCTACAGAATGTAGTAGCAATTTTGGCTACTAAGATTTTAGTTTCCACATAAAAATAAAAATCCTCAGTATTCCTAACTTACAAAAAATGTTCATATTCCCTTTCACTGAAAGTATTTAAGCATATCTTCATTTTGTTATAAATAAGATCAGAAAGGAAGAAATATAATATTACTGCACCTAAAAACTCAGTCTTTAGCAGAAATTTTATAACAACCTGGAATCCCACAAGTAAAAGGTTGGAGCACTGGTACTTAGTTATAACACACACTCTCAGTCCTTCTGTTAAAGGAAAGTAGATTTTCATTTCCAGGTTGGATGGGGCTTGAAGCAACCTGCTCTAGTGGAAGATGTCCCTGCCCATGGCAGGGGCTTGGAATGAGCTTTCAAGTCTCTCTCAACCCAGGCCATCCCATGATTCTGTGTTTCTCTAAAATTAGGAAAACAAAATTACTGTATGCACACACACAAAAAGCTGTTGATGCTCTGATTTCTTCTACCACCAGAAATAAAATTACTCCCAGTGCAAGGAGTCCCTGGCAATGCACACCTTGCACTGCTTCTTGCTGCAGGAAAGTGGGTCTTAAGGAGGGGGGAGTCCAATTCTCAGGTGCACCCAAGCACAAACCAACAACCACATCTACAGGGTAAGAAAACCCCCATCAGAACACAGCACAAATATGTAACATTATAGCTGAAATTTTGCTGTGATACCAGGCCCAGCACATATCACTGTGCCACCTGAAGTTTCCTTAAATACCAGCAAAAGGAAAGAAACTGTTCTAGCATGCCAAATCTCTCTTCCCACTTCTCTCTCTTAAGAGAGATTTCCCAGAATGTGGCATGCAAACCATCAGGGAAAAAACATAGAGCTGCAATTCTACTTTACTGCCAGAGGCAGTAAATAAAAATAAAGGCATTTCACACACTGATATCCTTCTCTAGGCAAAGAAATCTTTCAAATTTTAGAAGTGTTTCTTTACCAGGCTCATCTAAAAAAAGTCTGCAACAACGAAAGCCAAAGCACAAAGCTGCTGCACAGGTTAGAAAAAACCTAAAATTTCTTGGGACAGTATGCCTTGAATCTCTGCTAACATTGAGTTGCAACTGAATAATCTCCTGGCACTGAGAGAAGTTCTGGAATGGAGTCTGGAAGGCAGTGATGGAGTTCTCCTGACCAGGATCTCCAGTGACCTGTACATCAGAAGCCTCTCAAAAAAACCTTTAAGCAACAGATTTAATGCAGGAGCACAGACAGATACTCATCCGTGCTCTGCTGCTCAGCTGGTCATTTCATACAACTTTCCAATGAAAAATTAATTTTGCCTCATTTACCATGTTACTGTTTTCCCTTTAAACTTGCCTAGCATTTCTTCAAGCAGCTGACAGTAAGCTAAAAACCTTCACAGAGGCATCTCAGACTGGAACCACACACTCCACTTTTGAGATAAGTGCAAACAAAAAGATCTGGAGATTTTCAGACTAGGAAGATAATACCCATGAAGCTGCAAAAGCATGTAAGGAAGGTACTATTGCCAACCATCCAGTAAAAAGTGGGAAAGGGCAAAGAGGGAAAACACAGTCTAGTGCTTAAAGAAAAAATATTATCAAAAGAATCTGGCCTTTAAACCCAATCATGCGTGGTCTGCCAGATCTTTTTCATTTATTCTTATGTTCCCTTTTCAAAAGGTTTGCTTTGTTGCTTTAATGAACTTTACTGCTCTGACACTATCACAGGATGGCAAAACAGAGATGTTTCAATTAGCTAAATAATTGAGTTTCTTGACTGCTGCAGAAGTCAATATAGGATCTAGAAATTGGATTTCTTGCTGGATAGGATATAATGAATCATGGAATATAATGTTTGCAACAAGTTATGAAGAAGGATGAGTGGATTTAGTTCATCTTTGAACCAAAACATTTCAAGTTTAAGCCTTCTCTCTGACTAATTCTCAACTAAGACATCAAATTAGGTTTCCAAGCCTTGCCAGGTGTGTCAGGCTGTGTCACATCCTGGCACCATTGATCTCTGAGGCTCAGGCAATCCCACTTTGAATAACACTGATGGAATAGTCAAGAAAACAAAGGCTCTGAGCCATTCACCTCAGGTGAGCCCAAAGTTTGGTGATCAGATGTGAAGGTCTCTCCTCCTCCCCAGAGGACCAGCAGAGAGCAGGCAATGCAGGTCCAGCACAAACCTCACCAGGCTACAGCTGTCAGGAGAACTTCCCAGAGGAGGCACAAAGCACCTCACACCAACAGAAATCACCTTTGCCAGGGAACAGGGCACACACAGTTCAGCTGCTTCTGGCAGAAACAGGCCAGATCTTGGGTTTTGAACTGCCAATATTTGTGAACTTGCTCAATGTCTGTCCTAGGAACAATAAAACAATCCTACGAGAGATCCCTTCTCTTTTATTGTAAAAACAATGGTTCAACCTTCTCCTCCCTCCTCTTGCCATGCCCTTTAGCCCACAACTGTTTCATTGTGGGGTTATGCAGGCCATCAATTTTCAGAAAACATTGAAAACACAAAAACCAAATTTTCAGACATCTGATCTAATTTTTAACAGCTAACAATATTCTTTCATTGCATTTGAGTAGCCTAGAATTATACGACATTATGCAACACTAAACTTGCTCAACACTTGAACTTAAAAATTGATCAAAAGTCTTTAGGTATTTAATAATTCTTTAACAAATATTTGCAACAAATTAATTAGCAAGTTTAGTAGCTTATAGTTTTTAGACATGTGGTTAAATGCTAATTAAATGGTTAAATTACTTATCCTCAGAAATCTAATCTAACAATAGAAATGTGGTCATGTACCTACCAGCTTTCTAGTTTGAATTAATTACATGCCAAGTAGATTTATCTTTATGTATTCTACCACAATAGGCACATGTTCAGCCAACAATCAAATGAAGTTTCTTTGTCACCACTCTTAATTAAATATATTTAATAACAGTAGAAGGACAGGCTTGCAGATTCTTTAGTCAGTGTTACTTTTGTTTCTGACATGTTAACCCAGTTTTTACACTGAGAAGGGGCTGGGATTGGCACCAAAACATTAAACAAAAGATTTAACTTGTATACCAGAACATCATACTTCAGAAAATCCACTATGAGAACTTCAAACTGCAGCTTTCAGTGTCCCCCTCTCCTTTAACATCCCCCTGTTCAGCTGACCCCCCTCCTCCACCTCTCTGCCTCCTCAAAATGCACCCCATTTCATGGGCAGGACAAATGGCAGTGGCTCACCTTGATTTTACCTGTCTCCAAACTTGTATCCTCACAGGATAACCACTATCAATAAACATATATAGTTGATATTTTGAATTTTTCTCCCCTTTCTTATGATATTTTAGAATTAGTTCCATGTGGCTTTGAATAGTTTTTCATTCCTTTTTTTAAATTATTGTTATTTTTAATTTTAGTTACAGGAAGTGTAAAAAAGCAACCATTCACACCCACATGTCCTTCTAATATCAATGTTTGTAGTTGCATCTTTCATGACTTGTCTCCAGGACCCACCAAGTGCCTTTCACTCATCAGAAAGGAAGAATGAAGGGGTAAAACACATTAATGACAGCATCCCTTCTCCACATCCCCTTGGCTAATTAGTTCAGTAAATTCATTGACAGTTTTGTCCTGATAGTTAAAAAAAAAAAAAAAAAAAAAAAGAAGATGAGAACAGCAGAGTAAAACCAGGAACTTTTAGTAGCAAGTTAAACAAGCATTTTAAATCTTATAAAATTAACCAGTGCACACCCTAACACCTACAACCAGAAAAAAACATTCCAGGCTGTCTGGACAACTCCCTCAAAAATCACTGTACATTGTTAGGAATTGCAGTAAAGAACTTAGCAAAAACCCCAACAAGCTTATGAGTTGAATATATTTTCTCTCTTTTTTTACTGTAACAAAGTCTGCTCCTGGGAGAGTCACCATTTGCCACCCCAAATCAGAGTGCTGTACAGGTACACACCAGCACTATCTCAATTCTATTAGGTGAGGGAAGTATTAAATACTTAATTATGTTCATAGTGATGGTAAATTTTATAATAAGCTTAATCTGTATGTTACTGCAATTAACAGCAGTTTCACCATTAAATTTCATAAAAAGCAGTATTTGAGCATCTCTCTATCCAGCTAGAAAAAAGAAGACTTTGCTCAAACAGCATGTCCAAACTTAATGAAATGATCTTGCAGCAACCTAAATCCTGAGTGCTACAGGGTTACAGGAGTCAGAGACCTTTCAGACCTTCAAGGGCATAAATGCAGCTTCAAATTTCCACTGACACTACCTGTGATAGAGGCCAGAGAGACAGGAGCTCTCTCCAAAGTTCAAAGTCATTTCTAGGCTGCCTGGTCTTTAAACAAAAACCCTCTTCCAATTCCTGCTGCTGGGGCTTCTCTTTTACCTTGTTACAAGAACCAGGTACAAGACAGCAGAGTCCTACATGTTGGTCAAGACTCCAGAATTTCCTTCTTTCCCATGTGCAAGGCTCAGGAATGTTCATGTGCTTTTCATTTCAAATGAACAGTATTTTTTTTTTCTCCCCGTTGAAACAGAGGTTTTATCTAAAAATCTTAAAGAAGCCTGAAAAAAAGAAAGTTCCCAGCAAAGAAAATCCATGAGATTTAGGTCCCGGGTGCAGGTTAAGACCTTCCATAAACAGATGAGAAATGTTATCACATAACTCAGTCTTGAAGCAGCTTTGTAAGAAGTTGAGGCCTTATGCAAATGCCTAAAGGCTAAAGGGTCTGGATCCAGCATGATCAGAACAGCAAATTTTGCTTTTGTGCCTCAGCAGTTGCCTGCAAGTGTGTCACCACCAAATTCAGAAAGTGTATATTCCAGTAGGAGGCTTTCCCAGAGGTATGATTTCTCAAAGGTTAATATGCAATTAAAGCAGCAAATTTATTATACTGGATGGAATTTCTAAAAAGCAAACACACAATCTGTGTTCAAATTACTTTGGAATGGATATTTCTATTAAAACTCCAGTAAAGTCTGTTCAATAAATCACAGCATTTGTAATTAGTTATTTCAATGAAGCATGCTTGGCATATCAAATATTCATGAGCTGATGATACGAGGAAGAAATCTATGAAATACAAGATATAATTGAGTTCCTATGTGATTAATCCACCATTGTTTTAGCAACAATAGAATTCTACATAATCTGTTCCACTTGTATGTAATGTATGTTTTAACAGTTTAATAATGAGCTTTAACAAGCTGGACATCCATTCAATGCAGGGTTTGAGTGCTCAGTGAACATAATCTGCTTAAAAGTGCCCTCACTAACCAATGTTCTTCCATATATCATGGAGTGGCTCGGGCTGGAAGAGACCTTAAAGATCATCTAGTTCCAATATTGTAAGGTTTCATTTACAACCAAATGAAAAAATTTTAAATATAAAGGCAATCAATACATTATTTTCCTGTAAAAGTAAGTAAAATGTGTGGAAGCCTCTATAGTATTTAATTATTTAGGTATTGTCATGCCCAGGATACTTTTACATACAGCTGAATACCAAATAAAACTAAATCAGTGCCAAAATTAACAGAATGCTTCCAGTTCTTCCAGTTCTGATTTACAAACTGAGCACCCTCAGTTTGTAAATCAATCTATAGGTAAAAAAATTTTAAGTAAACTGGTGAAAGAAAGAACTCTAAGAGAACAAAAAGATCTTTGGCTTCCTGGGCATCTCTCAGGCAGCCACTGTAGAAGTAGCCCACAGAAGCAGCCTCCTGGCTGCCAGTTTTGGATTTCAGCCTTCACAGACACGTTCCAAGGCTTTATAAAAAATCCTAGCTATATTTTCCAGTACTGTAAG
The DNA here is from genome assembly GCA_013399945.1 of Ploceus nigricollis. Taxonomy (NCBI): domain Eukaryota; kingdom Metazoa; phylum Chordata; class Aves; order Passeriformes; family Ploceidae; genus Ploceus; species Ploceus nigricollis. The sequence continues at coordinate 3,782 of VXBC01005307.1, read as the reverse complement.
AGTCTAACTTAAAGTGACAAATCTAGTACAATTTCCTTTTGAAGACTCCTGCAATCTTCAAACAGAACAAAAGAAATTATAAATTAATTGGTAGCACATACAGAACCTTCTAGATGCTTAAGGAGTGCCACATATATTAGATAGCTTTGAACTACTCTGGTCACCTGCAGCCATATATAAACTGAAAATCTTTCTTCATGTGCCCTTATCATCTATTCAATGATAGATTAAAGATGTCTGTGGCATCAGACCCTCTCAGTGCTGTGATCCAGGTTAAGTTTGACTCCAGGTTCATCATGAAGATTGATGGTAGACAGGACAAGTGAATGAGAGGAGCTCCTTCAGACAAAAGATAACAAACTGGGTCACTCCAAAAATCAGACCTGAGAACAGCAGAAATTTCATTCAAATACCATCAATATGAAGAGAGTCAATACCAGCTTCTGCTCTGTCCAGAAAATACCATTTACAAGCCCAATGCAAGGCTTTGCTCTTCTCCTCCCCTCCTCCAGATTAAAAAGTGTCTGCAGGTTTTTACCTGAGAATAAAGTTCCCCAATCTTACTATCTTGGGTTTTTTTGCAAAAGTACTTGATATCAATAAGAGGAGGAGAACTGCATCACTTTGCAATGACAGCAGTCAGGCACAAAGTAAATATTTCCATTTCTTTTGCTGTCCTACCCTTTGGTTCCATACTCTCTGAACAGGGAGCTTTATCAACATATCACTATATTACCATTTTTACTATTTACCATTTTACCATTATCATGGTTTGGTTACCATTGACTACTGGAAGCTTTCCAGAGTAGATGAATTTGTTGGGTTTGCAGAATCTGTAAATTTTGATGGAGGTGATGAGTTTCCACCCATATAAACAAAACTATTTTTCACGTGCACACTACTCATCATCACAAGTGAGCTGCTTCACGTGAGCATGAAAGATTCCCTGGAAACTGTTGCCTGGTCTCTTAGTTGAGAAGCAACCCAGCTCCAGAATGCTGGAGAAAACTTGCTGTAGTTCACAAAAACAATTTTGCAAATACTTTCTGAGACCTGTTTGAGGGAATTTCCACTAAAAGCCTTCAACAAGCTGGAGCTCACTACTGGGAAGTACTCACACTACTATATTTGTAAGCAGGCAACTTCTTTAACTGAATAATTCTAATTTATTTTTAAAAGCAGAGTGACACCTCTAGTCTACAGTGGGCCCTTCTGCTTTTTCACATGCTTCCCACTCATCAAGTGGAATAGTTAAAGTAAAATTTGGAAGACCAAGACAGTTCATTCTTACACAACTCTTGTGCTCCAGAGATGTTTGCTTTGATAAACAACTTAAGCCACCACAGTATAAGGTTTTAAGGATTAAGCATGGAAGAAAATAAGATCAAAATGCACAATCTGCCAGTTTAAGTGGAACCAACTGGAATCTCTGCACACAAAATAATTCAAGTCACATAAGTTATTTTTATTAATTAGTGACTAGGGTCAATTACTCATTAAGGTTGTAGTTTGAACACTGTTTTCACCTTAGACAAGAAAAAGTATAACCAGAAGGAGAATAGCTCTTCTTACCTGTTCTGATACAGTAACTTATTTTATACAGCAAGTCAGCGTTGAAAGTATCAATAATTTTTATAAAATAAACCTCCTACCTAAGTATTACTGTTTGTACTTATTAAAAGCATCACCATCCCCTGAGCTCAGTCATTTATTTAACTACAACAACTAAAAAAAAAAAAAAAAAAAAAAAAAAANAAAAAACAACAAAAAAACAACCCACATATCTAAACCCAGCAACATTAAAACTAGAAAACGAAAAAAAAAAAAAATCAATGTTTTGAAATAAAGTGAAACAAACTCCACATCACTTTTGCCTGCTTATGGAGAGGCCCTTAGCTCTGCTCCCAAGCAGTCCATCCCCAGTTCCCAGCACTGAGCACAAGTCAGTTTGCAATGTCCAGAGCTCCAACAAAAAGGTTCACGTGTGCACCTTGTGAAAGGAATCACCACAGTGCATGCACAGGAGCTAAAGGAAACCTTCCATTCTTTGATTTTATGTATAATATTTGTCTTGATTAAAAATTTAATCATAAATCAATCCCTAAGTTTCAAACAGACTGAAAAAGGACTGGCAAATGCCACAGGTCAACACTATCCTCAGTGAATATTTGGTAATGGTGAATATTTGTTACTCACAGGCAGTTGGGATGTACCTAAATTACTGAAAATATTGAGATTCTTCTCAGAAGTCAAACACACCAAACCATAATTAGAAGGGGGATTCCTCCCCCTCTCATGACACTCATTAATGCTCAGGTTGTGACTAAAATAAAAATGTATATGGATTCTCCCTGTTGTCTAATTCATACAACAGAACCTTCTGGTGACAATTGTAAAGCACACAGGTATTTATTAACCTAAGCATTACTTCATGGCTCTGTGCTGTGCTTAATACTATAAATATCCTTACAACCTCGTTTCCACCCTACCACTCCAAATTTCCCCAGCTCCTTGCTCATAAGGTCATTTTCCCCATCTGCTAACAATTCCTATTAAAATCTTTAAATCAATTTTTGCCTGAACTTCTCACTTTTTGTATTCCCCAAATGACCTTAGTGGTTGAAAAAAAAAAACCAAACAAACAAACAAACAAAAAATCTTGAGCTGCATCTCTTTTGTGCAGCAAGACTATTTAGTTCCCCTAGTTATTTTCTACAGGGCATCACTCCTTTGCTGTCCCTTGAATTCCTCTGAAGAGGACCTCAGCTGTGTGGCTGTGCCTTGGTACCTTCAGTGTGTGAAGCAGTCCTTGTTAGTTAGTGTCAACATGAATAATGCAGTTCAGTGTTTGAGAGCATGTCTTTTTAACAGCTGCCCGTGTCCCAGTGTTGCCATTTACTGCTGGCCACAAAGCTTCCCTCCTTGGGAGAGCTTTGCTGTTTGCCTTTTCCAGCCTTACACTGCCTGACAACGTGAGAAACACTGAGCTGCTTCCTATGGATTTATAAAGCCAATTTCTGCCTGTGGAGACTAACTTGTTTTTATTATAGGTAGCATAACTGACTGTTCTTCATCACCAGCAGAAGCATTTACCTGGCTCAATGTGAGCAGTGCTTTTAGTGCCATACAAGTACTTTAGTGCACAGTGATGCTCTTGGACAGTAAATGTGACATCTTCCCTCTGCCTTGCTTCTGGGAAAATTGATTGTGCTGCCCTCTGTCAAACCACACATTCAGAAGTGCAATATCTAAATACATTTTAATGACTGTACTCTCACCTGCTCACTTGGTCACTATAAATATTCCCAAATAATTTCTCTCTGAAGAAATGGGCCTCCTAGCATTCACTTCAACACACTATTCATTTTGGTAACTTTCCCAGCTCTGAGCCAGTACCCAGTTTTGAAGCACTTAGGAAACTTTTCACACAATGTGAATGGAAGTTCCATGCACAGCACTTGTTCCCTGTTCAGTTTTACTTACAGATCCATCAGAGGAAGACTTCATGACAAAGCCACTGCAAGAACAGCTTCAAATTTTGAAATTTTTGAGGTTCTATTATCCTCTTTTTAAAACCCAAGTATTTAAAATGTTCAAGTATCTTAATCCAAGTTACTTCCTGTCATCAAATTAGTTTTCTGGGTCATCTTTGGTCATGTTACTTCATGACTAGGGAAGACACCATCCCCCTGTGCTAGGCACTGGGGAGGCATCTCAAGATCCTTGAGGGTCCTTCCAATGCAGAATATTCTGAGATTCTGAGTGTTGTGTCCAGTTCTGGG
>VXBC01005203.1:18012-28689 GCA_013399945.1 Ploceus nigricollis | reverse complement strand
CAGTAAGCAACTCTTCTAACATCTATTTATAACAGCATGACTTGTCGCAAGATTAGGAGCGTTTTTTAAAGTGGGTTTGTTACTATTCACACGCTGTGCCCTTTCAAGATATTAGCCATCATTCCAGGTGCTCTTTTTGATTAGACAGGACTGTTGCTGACAATGAGAGCTTTAGCATCAATTATTTCAGGATTGTAATCCCTGAGCATGGGCGATTTAATGCAATGTTAGCATCAATGTAAGTATGGCAACACCCACACTAATAGCTTATGGTCCTAATAACTCTCCATTAGCATTTCCATTAATTTAAAGGTTAGCTGTAAGAATTTTAAGTTAAATTTGACACAAAATTTAGAAGAAACACTTTGTACAAACTTTATCCCTGAGATTTTGATTTTACCTGATTTCAGAAGTTTCAGTCTATAGGCATGTATACCCTTAGCAGGTGTGGAGGACCACCCACCCTTATAAGCTGTTTTTGATCAATCAGACTCTTTCCAAACCAGAGTGCAAATTGAAACATGTGAGGTGTACATGAAACACACACATTTATGCACAGTGATTCTTAATTCTTGAAAACAAAGCCAAGTTTATTACATATTTGTACTGCTGAAATCATGTGAAAAATTTTCAGCTCTCCATGAAGGTATGTGGGCTTAACTCCTAGTGTGTTAAATACCATGCACATGTACAATGACACATAGTCACCAAAACAAAGTTCATAATCTAGCGGTCTGGTCCATGGTGAGCTGCAATGAAGTCCTAGAGGAATGAAGAAAAGATAAAAGTTAGAAAAATAAGAGAACAGCTAAGCACTTCTGAATAGACACTGCAGTGTCTGCACTAAGCGATGGCATCACAGTGAAATGTCATTTGATTGCAGCCAAACAGAAATTTTCCTTGTCATTAAATGCAGCTTTTTTCTGTACACTGACTTTTGGACCATGTTCTTTTGAGGAAAACTTGCATTCTGAGCTCTTATAGAGTCTTTCTGCGTATTTCTCCACCAAAGACATGTTTTCTATTCCTTGAAGAATTCATTGAGTATCATGATGACAGGAGCAACTAGACCATATTCAGCACTTAAAAGTGAAGTTTCAAGGAAATTATCTTTTTTTTTTTAAATTTATTCATGAACTTTGATAAAAATTTTGGAATGTAATTGCTTTTCTCCTGAAGACATTCACTAAAAGGTATGGTAGTGATTTATTTTAAAAGCAAACAGATAGAGATCCATAGAAAAGTAGAGCTTTGTTTTACATTCCATGTATTTTTATCACTTAAGATATTATAATAAGGCTCCTTAACTTCTTCAGAAAAATTAAGAAAGCCCAATTATTTTCTGTAGAGCAAATAATTTTCTGGAGTGCTGACCACTTCAGCTGTCTACTGATCTCAGCAGCCTTTTAGCTAGCAGTGCCTGGTCTTCACCATGGAAACAACTCCCTTGTTTGCTCAGCACAGAGTTCATCCCCTCTCCTTATCCAGATTTCTCAGGTACCTAAGTGCAAAATGGAGTTAAAGAAATTCTATCCTTGAAAAATGGACTCAGAAAATCTCCTTTGGAAAATAAATCCTTTTAAATGAATAATAAGATTTTTTAAAATCCTCAAAAATCAATGACTGAGTTATGCACATCCCAAGCTAGAGGCCCAGAGGTGAACTCCACTGAGCAGCATCTCATCCTAGCACACTGCTCAGTGTCTCAGGTTTAATATTACAGACTGTGTGTGCAGCTACTGCATGAAATGAAACATGTGCCCTCTCAGTTTACCTTTCACAAAGGCTGGACAAACCAGCGACTGCACTGCTCCATCCACTCTACAAAACAGACACGATACCTTGGTTTGTTATCATATTATGTTCTACAGAAAGTGTCTGATTTAGCAATCAATTTCAAATTAAAATAAGTTGATTAAATCAAGTATAAATAAAATTGCAAAACTGGAAAGAAAATTACAAAGCCATTTCTTAAAATTTTCTCTCTTATCTCTCAGCCTAGCTGTACCTGTTGCTGGCCCAACAATCAGGTAAGATTTAATCTTCTTTACAAGTGAAACCTGAGAGATATGATTACACCTAATTTGCAGTAAATTACAGAAAACAGAGCATTAATTTAATCCTGTGCCATGATTTTTTTTCTTTAATAACTACTTCCCAGGATAATGGTTTTACAGACCTTGGAAAGCAAAGTTTCTCACTTAGCCACCACAAAACTAGATTTTAAAAACTTTTCTTGCAGGATGAAAACAGCTGGGGGAAGGGAGCTTAAATGTCTTCGTCCAAGCATGGTTCCATCAGAGTCCTGGCAATCCATCTATTGCACAGCACTGCTAGGCTGCAAGTGCATGAAAGCCAGAAAGCAAGAAAAGTATTAATTTACCCTACAAGCTGATGAAAAAAGAGTTATTGGCAAGTTGATGAACATGGAAAACCAGCTGTAAGAATATTTTCACTTGTAAACAGGACGTATTTCCTTTCCCCTCAAATACAACGAAGATTTGGCAAAAAGTAATTTTTCCTCTATAAATCTGGTCACTTGTTACACGGCAGTCATGGCATTCAGATGTGTGCAGACCTAAACTGTGAGTCACTCTGTGCCAATACAAAATTCTGGAAAAGTACCCAGCTAGGATGTTCTTTTACCAAGTTCATTTTTTTTTATGAGGGTTTTTTGTTTGTGTTGGATTTTGAGGGTTTTTTGGTTGGGGGTTGTTGCTTGTCTGTTGGGTTTTTTTTAAATGGGGATAATGCTACTCCGGTAGTTGATGTCCTTTAGAAAACAGTTAACCTCTGTGCTTCTGGCCCTACCAGACCACTACCAAGACAAATTAGGGCTTAGTTACATAGGTATAAACACCCTCCGGCTTCAAATTTTTGACTTTACCTCGTGTAGAGGAACTCTCTTAAGGAAAAGAGAACTGACTCAATTTTCCCTAAAAAAAGTGAGGTCGCAGAGGATCAGGTCTTTGAGGACTTAATCACACAGATTTCCAGGATGAAGAAATACTGAAGTTTTACTCCTTTTATTTTTCTTTAGTACATTGCAGTGGTGGCAGATCACTTACCTAACAGTGCTTTTTCCACCAAGAGGCTATGTTCCAATTCAGGTTTTAAAAAGTTCTTGTTCCTTTTTCATGCCCCATTATTATGATAATCTTCTTTAATGTATTCAGCTACCATATATTTAGGACCTCCATTAAGAGTACTAGTCCATGAAGAAATTTCTATCTAGTGCATAGATCATAAGAAAATGAAACATCCAAGGTCATTTTTCAAGCAAGCCAGGGTCTTTAATAGTACAGCCAAATAATGCTCTATAAACACTGGAATAATATTTTCATTATCTTTGTATGAAGGACACTGACATCTTCTCATTTTTCTCAGTGACATGAATCCTGACACCAAAAAGTTCTGAAAACTCTCCTTCATATATTCTTGCTTTAGATGAAGCACGTCCTTTGAAGTTCTGTTCTGTGAGTGCTTTTGGCTTGTGCTCAATTTGGCATAATTAAACAACATATTATATTTATGTATGCAAACAATCCCACTCAAAGCCAATGAGCCAACTGAAATGTCCTCTGGACTTGGTATCAAACCCATGATTTGGAAGAATGGAGGTAATTTTCCCCTTCTTGAGACGGAATTTGTGACTATGAGGTCAGAAGCAACCCCCAAAACATTTAAAATTATTACACATCATTTTCTGAAGAGTCTGTACCACAAATACTAACTGTATATTAATAAATTAATTTTTATTTTCTTGTTTTTACTTCTGGAAAGAACTTGTAAGGTATCTTTTTTTTTTCATAACTAAACATCTAGATATTCAAGTGATCTGAAAGGAATTTTTCATTTGTTCCCACATCTCATGTCTTGCACTTGCATCTGGCCCCATTGATTTCCAAAAAAGTCTCTGAATCTTAGAAGATTTCCCAGAATGCCATTTTAATTAGCTTTTAAGAAAGGTTTTATAAAATAATGAAATGTCTCTCTTTTTATTTTCTTTTAATTGTATCTTTCTTACTTCCTGACATTTTTCACAGGGAGAATGGAATAGTTTAATTTGGCCTTTACCCTAGAAATTGTTCAAGTTTTGTTTCATTATTGTCATAATTTCAAGCATTCCTCAAGATGTGAATCTTCCAGCCAGGGAGAATCTGAATATCAGTTCAAACAGATAATAGCCCAAAAGCTGTATTATCAAGAATATTTGTTTTTCCTATAAAAAATTTAAAAGGAGCTGAAAATTATGTCGCATCAATTGCTTTTTTCCTTGCAGGTCATCCTTGAAATAAAGAAGAATAGAGCATGATTCAAGTAAAGCAAGCAAATGAATAAAACTATAAAGAAAATAATTTCACTTTATAAGTTGTACACATTGTCTTTAAAAGTAATTCTGCTCAGCTGATCCATTTCCATACTCATCTGCTTCCTCCTAATAGCTTTTGTAGTGCAACAGTAATGAAGTAAAAACACTGATGCTCATAGATGAATTGGACGTGGAGGATTCTTTTTATGCAAAAAAGGTATTCAATAACAAAGAAATACACTCACTGTTAGACAGTTTGGAGATTTACTATATGTATTGTCTATATTGTATATACATATCTATATGTATTCACTGTAATTTTCCGAGTCACTGCATCTTTCAGATATATTTTTAAGATGCAGTGTTGTGTACTTTTTTTGGTACAGTATTGTATATTCTGTACAGTTAGTCATCAGACACTCTTACTGCAAAGGCTCATCTTGATTATTTTAATTACCATGGGATCAATTTGGCAATAACTGAACTATTTGGTATTTGACCACAGGTCCCAAGGGGCATCTTAGTTGCTTAGGATCCAAACTTGCTCCCTAACTTAGAGATGCTTAGTTTGCAAAAATAAGATACACAACATAAGTAGTCGTTCACAACCAAAAATCATTAAACTCTGGTATACTGTTACATTGAAAATTTTGAACTAAATAGCCACAAAACGTGAGATTTGTGCACTGATGAGAATACAATTTAAAATATTTTCCTATAATGTGATACACAGATGAAGAGCAAGCCATATCAAGAGGCTGTACAGAAAAAAGAAGGGAAACACTTTTCCGGAAACATGAAAAAAGCCCCAGACACAGAAGATTATTTTTTCATAACAGTTGTATGATAAGAGTTCATTCCTTGTTTGTGTGATCAAAGACAGAAACCCAGAAAGACCAGTGCAGAGCTTTTACTCTCTCATGGAAACTGAAGGAATGACTCAATCATAATACTTTCTGGGAAAGAAACCTCTCTGGCCTCAATTTATGTGGATTCTACTGGGGAGTAGATTGCATCCTTGTAGGAGTTTCTTCTGAAAATCCCTGGACAGGGGATTAAAGTTAACCGCTCCATTCTCTTTCTATAAGATAGGGTAGCAAGTTCCTTGGGAACTAATTTTTTAAATCTACTATACAAATGAAAACCAAAATATATAATTTTATGGGTTTTTAAAAATATTATTACTGGCCACATCTACAGAGTAGACACAACTTGGTTTCTTTATGCCTCCATCAAAAAAACTCACATGAAAGATATTTGGAATTCCATACCTGTTATACAGAAGCAAATGTTTTAAAACAGTTTGAAGGGGATTTTTTGTTGTATGTTGTCATTCTTCAAAGCATGATAGAGCCCAGAACTGTGGTCATGATGCATTTAATAGAAATCTATCAATAATAAATATGGATGGATTATTGAGTCAGTCACAGTATAATTAATACTTAGCTTTTTAAACAAACCCTTCATGCAAGTTAATTCTTTTCATTTACATTAAGCAATAGTGTAAAGATTTTTGTATCCCAGCATGGGGAACCCATGAACATTAAAAAGTGTTCTACTGAATGCATGTTGCCTACACCAGTTTAGACCAGGCACATGTTATGGACTGTGGCAGGAATATTTCACATTTTATTCAAAATGAAGCCAGAGGATCATGTAACTGAAAAGCTGTTGAAGAGGAGCTATGGAGAAGAAACATGATTTCAAACATATGACATGTTTCTTAGTTGCTTTTTTTTCTTTTCTGTAGCCACTTCTTAGATGCAAAAGAATAATCAGAAAGATATGGGCACTGCCTAGCACTGTACGTGTCAGCATGGCAGTACCACTCACTATAAAATGTCTCAAAGCTTGCTGTGGACCTTTGCCAGAGCACACTTTATCCACCAAATACTATTATCTACATTGGAAGACTTGGTGCTCAAACTAAATATTAACATTTTCTTTGTTTCCCTTTGGGATAAATAGCTTTCATCTCTTAAACACACTAAATCTTTACACAATTTACATAAATGGGAAAAGAGCAGTCTGGATTATAGCCTCTGCAGTAGTTTTGCCACCTGGATCAGTCCCAGGCAGGCTTAGATATCACTATTCAATGTAATTATGCACTCAGATAAAGTCAATTTTGTTTAGCCTGATACAAAGTCTGGCAGCAAGAAAATTAAGAGTATCATTCCACATAACATTGCTACTAATACATCCATTCCGCAAGACTGAAATGGGATTTAGACAACATACAGGCACTGGCTTGTTCCTCTGGACATGGGTAAATGTCTTATGATGCTGCTGGAAGGAAGAACCTTACTTACCACAAACAGCCTCAGTGATGTTGTCAGAGACCAAGAGCTGCAGTCAGACGCTGTGGCAGGTTGCAGTGTTAGAGGTTCCCTCTCACACAACTCAAGCAATGATACAAAGCCCAGTCTTTTGCTAACATTTTTAGTAAAGAACTGCCAAGGTACACAGATACTTAAGTATATAGCATGAGTTTGTGCTTATATTGACAGACCTACTTACTCAAGTAAGTAATCTTGCAGCGTTCCTCTGAAAGCATATATACAGGAAAGCTGATACTTGCCAAATGCTCCAGTCACAGGAAACCACAATAAGCTTTATTACCCATTATCAATCACTGATTCCATATTAAAACATGTTGTTTAGTAATTTAAGTAAGACACAGTCATTGTCAGAGTACTCAGTTGTTATTATTGGAGAGCCAAACATCTCAGAAAATGTCATCATTTTCTCAATGATAATCCACTGGTTTAGCCATCCAGCTAAACATCAGCAGCCTGTTTCTACAAATAAGGTTTCTTAACTGAAGTGGAAATATAAGTTTCTGAACAAAACAATATTCCTACAGAAAAAAAAAGAAAAATATTTATTTATTTTTCACCCACTTCTTTTTTTTCTTTCAAGTAACTAATGTTTTGTTGAAATTGTTGTTGCTGTTATAAAGAAATTAATTCAAAGGTGGAATAAAACAGCTATTCTAAGTTACTAAAAAAGATCTTTGAAAATGATGTGACATCACAAACAGGTATTGTACGTTTCATAATCTGATGCAGTTGAAGTGAATATGATGGCACAAAATCTTTTATTTTCCACTAATAAATAAGGCCAGAGCAGGGATCAAAATGATGACCTGACTGACCAGAAAGAATTGGAAGAGCATGAATCAAGATGGGACCTATTTTGGTGTGAACTTCCATTTGCTAATTTAGAGCATTTACAATTTGGTATTTAAGCAATGATGAAAGCAGTTCAGCTTTAACTGAGTACCGTAACATTGGCATAATTTACTAATCCTGAATGCTGACATTACTTAATTTTCTTTTCCAATTTCAAGCATTTATTTCAGTTCTTCAGGACTGTAAGATTTCTTAATTTCTCTATTCTTTTCTTTAAATTCAGAGAGGGCAAGTATCTAGAGAAATATCTCTGAAAAGGCATCTCTATTTCTGGCAAAACACAAAACCAGAAGCAATAAAGCTTTTTCTTTGTTCACAATCTCAACAGCCATCAATCTCTGATTACTGTTTAAACATCTCTGTAGGTCTATACTTCTTCTGAACAGCCTCTGCTGAGACCAAACTTTTAGGATCCTTTATAAATGGTATAGCTGTGTAATTTTATTTCATTTCCAATAAAAATCCAACCACCTTCAGCCTGACTCCCTGGACGTGGTATAGACATCAGTTATAAAAATAATATGCCCCACTACAATGTCTGGAATGGATAGTATGATGCTGGGAATGAATGGCTAAGTGGGAATAAATTATTTAGTAGCCAGTATAAAAAATCAAATGGCTGTTATTCATTCCTGTCATGAGAATGTGAAGAGTATCTTCGAACAAGAGTTCATTGGGGCAATAGCAAATGGAAATTACATGTCAAATCTGCATGCTTCTTTCTGATGGTAGCCTTTGAGCCCAGGGACTTTGTCTTTGCATTAGCATTAAAGAAAAAAAATATATATTTAGCCTTAAGAATAAGCAACCATAATCCCTCTGTATTATCCAGTGTTGTAGACTAAAGTGCTGCATCAAACACCCAGTTAACAGCTTATTTTCCCTATAACTTTCCAGGTTCCAACAAGACTATAAATTCCATATAATCCCTTGCTTGTCTTACATAAGTTTTACGTAAGGAAAATATAATTGTCTATAATATGCAAGCGTTTAGGACTGAGGAAACTGGGAATAAGAAATTAAACTTTCATAACAGAGAAACCAAAACAGAATTGGAGGGAGCAGCAGGTGTGATCATCCAGGGTGCCAATAATGCTGAAGCAAAGGGCAGTCAGTAAAGGATCTTTTTGGAGGAGAGAGGNTGGAAAATAACGCTCTTGTATTTAAAATTATACATGTGAGATTTTTTCTAATTAAAGAGCAACTTTCCAACTGAAAACAGTATGAACCTCCTTTGTGCTGTTCAGTTTTTAATAGCTGCACATTTAAAATCTCCAAAGTCAAAAATATCTCTGTTTAAACTAAGAAAGTAACTCATGGGTGTAAAATGATTTATCCTAGGTCATGGCTCTACCTCTTGTTTTGCTTTGTTTGTTTGTTTGTTGTTGTTTTGGGTTGGGGTTTTTATTTGTTTTGGGGGGGTTGGGTTGGTTGATTGGTTTAGCTTGATTATGTGATGATGATTTTTTTGGTACTATTAGTGGCTGTCACGTTTTTCCTTGATATGGTTTTCTTTTGTTTTGGATTTTTTAAATAATCTAACTTACTCTGTGAAATTCATAGCAACAATTTGAATAAGAATTCTCTACTTGTCAGTTTTCCCTTGAATCTTTCCCTTTACAAAACACTTCATCTCAGTATTTCAGTGAGGCAGGTCAAATTCCGGGCTCCTTCTGCTGAAATCTGCCTTTGTTGTGCCTCAGCCAGCTACACTTGGCAGCTGTCCTTCCAGCTGCCTGCCACTCACTCATCAGGTGCTGGAATAACTAGGTGCAAAGTGAGCCCAGAGCACTCACATCCAAAAACAACCTTTCACTACAATCTAGAAGAAATTGCAAAGCTGTGAAGTGTGCAAAATAAAATTTGACAATGTTTCTTAAAAGGAATGGTCAGAAGATTTCTGAAAAACCATTAGTAACTTCTGACATCTCAAATGTCTTTCTTACAAAAGACAGCATATTCTGAAAATACAAACCTCTGGGGATTACTCCTTTTTATACCACTGGTGTGCAGCAACTAGAGGGTTCTAAGGTCAAAAATATTACTGAATACAGTAACTCATGAAGAAGAATTATTTGATTTAAATTTATTATCATAACAACTTCGAGTAAGAAGGGTCTTAAACATGGAAAGAAATTCCAAGATGTAGCTTTCTCTACACAAATATGTTTTTCAAAACTAAAAAGTGAGTCTCTTGTACATTATAGAGGAGATCCAGCTCTTAAAAACAAACCCAAATACCAAGCTGGAATAGTTTAAAATTACGAACAGCTAATCCACAAGCAGCCAAGCTAAAAAGGCTTGCAAACATTTGCTCTTCCTGAAAGATTGAAGAATATGTACAGAAATACATACCCATGCTACAAGAAAAGTTCCCATTTTAAAGATGATTTCTGATGTATTCATCCCTTAAAACACCTGACTTTAAAACAGCATGGGAGTCTTTTCAGAGAAGCTAATGTTCCCTAAGATGGTCCCCTACTATATAGGTCTAGAAATTTCATTTTTTGAGAATTTTAAAGCACTTGTAGTTCCTAATTCTTAAAGGTTAATTAGAAAATACTAGCACATGGTAGCATTTTCCATTCTGATTTTTAATCTTCAACTGGTGCACATAAAAACAAGAAAAATAGCTCTCTCCTTTGGACTGGTTTGAAGCATGTTAAGAGAAAGTTCTTCACCCAGCGAGTGGTTGAGCACTGGAACAGGCTCCCCAGGACAGTAGTGACAGCACCAGCCTGGCAGAGCTCAAGGAGCATTTGTATTATTTAAAAAATCGAAACACTCCTAGGCATATGGTGTGATTTTTGTGGCATCCTGAGCAGATCCAGGAGTTGGACTCAATGAGTCAGGTGGGTCCCTTCCAACTCAGAATATTCTGTGAAGTGATCAAGACCATCAAAGTTGCTACTTCCTGAATTACTTGTAGCACTAATTCTTCTTCAAAATAGGTGTTCTACCTGTAATTACTACACTGAACTTTTCAGAATTGGTTCTACAACATTTTGTTGATACATTCAGTCAACTTAGGTCTGTAACTGGGATTTGTTATGTCATAAATCTACATGTAGGTACATGCTCTTTAAAACCTACTATTTTAATTTAATTAAATTTAATTAAATTTATTTTAATTTAATTAAAAGAAAAAATGGCAATAGTTGAAAGACACAC
>VXBC01005203.1:5638-17961 GCA_013399945.1 Ploceus nigricollis | reverse complement strand
AAATCCCTTTTCCATCTAACTCTTTAGACCTCCAGCCTTTGAACCACTATTCAGAAGGGCCAAGCTGGCCAACGGGTAGACAGAGCAAGCACACGGCCAGTGAATGATTTCTAAGGACAGGTTAAACATCACCCCTTCTTCTCAACCAATCATTGTGTAACTATAGGTGAACATCACCATTATCCACAACTGACACCCTATTCAGCATTCAAACAAAGTTTTAGTACATATTGGCAGAGCTGGATCAGTTCACCAAGCCTGATTTCGTAGCACAGAAAAGCACTTAGCTGAAGATATTCATAAATAGAGTCTTGCAGACTCTGCCAAGCCAATGGGTCTTACTATTAATAAATCAAGTACAGAAGTGATGAAAATTAATTTACCTACTGATAATTTTTATCTCTTTTAAAGGTGAAGTCTCAGCCAGTGCTAATAAACCTACTTAAACCAGAGATTGTGTGCTTGATGGGAGGTTCCAAACAGTGAAAACAAGTGCTGCATTTCAAAAACTCCCTACGTAATGATGGTCCAGTGTAATTCAAAAGAACATCAAATTAAACACATGAAGCAGTGGCATTTTTAACCAGTGTCAATACAGCACAGTTTTGAAGTGTGGTCTGTATTAGAAGAACTTGCCATGAAGACACCTGTGCAGAGTGAATCAAGACAAATGGATGTACAAAACTCTTTAGTGTTTATCCTACAAAAGCACAGTCACTACAAGCACAATCCCTTTGACCCCCTCAGGCAGGTTACCCATGGCAAGGACAGACTTCAGCTGCTGTGCCTCACGAAATCTACTATGCAGATGGCCACTCATGGCTCTGGCAGCTGCTGGACAGATAAGAGGAAGACCTGTGCTGGTTGTATGTAGGGAGATGTCAAGCTCAGTCTTGACCAACTCTTCTCAGCACCACCTTTATCATTCTACAATTGGCAAGGGGTCAGTAACAGAGGAAAGTAACATATAAGTGTTGCACAACAAAAAGGTGTATGAGCAAGTAGGTTTATAAGAGCAAGAGTAGATCTGCAGTTCCCTCAGTGTCTGTAGAAGAAAACTGGAAGATGAACTCTGGCAGTTTGAAAATCAGAAGACTGCTTGGCCAAATTTTCTTTGAGTACTTTAGTATTTTACCACCATAATCCCTGCCAAACTGAAATAAATAGGGCAGGAGACTAGACTCCTTTTCACGCCTTTATTGAGTGACCAGCTCGGGGTGGGGGAGCTCGTTGGGTCGTGCACACGCCCACACCGTCCCCCGAAGGGCACCAAGGAGGAGGATCTGCACAGCTTTGTCCTCTGGACGGGCAGAGCTGGGAGGTCTGTCTTCGCGGGAGCAGCAGGACTGCTCAACACGCTAGTCTGACTCGGGGGTCCTGACTCTCAGCGATGTCTCTGTAAGTCAGAGTGAGACATTAAACCCCCTTCCCAAGGTCAGGGATGGTTTTCCTACCCATTTGCAGGTCTTCAAGGTCTTTAATTCTTTCTTGGCTCTCGACGCTAGGAGTTTTTCTGATTCATCGGCACGGTTTTCAGGCTTGGTCTCGGCATTTGCATATAACTGATGATGTCACTTCCTCCTCTAGCTCGGGCGCTCCCTCCAGGAAGTAGCAGGTCGGCTGCAAGACACTGACGAGTGTACAGACACGAAAAGGATCTCTACTAAAGGTAAGTAGGTATGAACAGGATTTTTAACTCGGGTAAGTATAACAGTATTAACTTCTAACATCAGCACATAACAATGAATACTTCTCATAATAATAACTAACAACTCTCTTAACTCAGGTAACACCTTCTGTCTGCTTTAATTCATGAACCTTGTTCATAACAAAACTACCAAGGCAGCATGTGATACCATGGTGATAGTATTGTTTTCACATCTCTTTTCTGCACAAATAATTTTGTCCGGTTCTGAATTTCAATTTTTTAAATAAATTTTAAAGGCCAGAAAAATGGTTAAGCACCATAGTATTGACTGAGGAGCTGAAAAATTTATGATCTTCCCATTATTTTAAGTGAGATCATTTTCTGCTCTAGATGTTGAAAAACTAATATTTCCAAGAATTACTTCTACATTTTTAAGCAAAAATAGGCTATAAATAGGAAGAAAGGATCTGGTAGGTTTGATATCAGCTGAAGAAGAAAATATAGCTGACTTTCTTTAACAATAGTCATAGCAAATGAAAAACTATTTGCAAAAGATGAAAAAATAAGGGTTTAAAAATCTAAGAAGCTAATACTATTTTCCAGTTTATATACCTCCAGAGCTTGTTCTATGTGTGTCTAAAGAATGGTGTAAAAAATGTGATTAATGTCTTGCAGGTGAGTAACTCCTGGTTGTGTCATATTAGATACTTGGTTTTTTCTCTCTTCATCATATAAACTTGTTCAATTCACAGACTTCATAGATAGATATCCTTTGGATAGAAAATCTCAAAGGAAAACATTTATATTTTGGTAATACCAAGGATATAAGTCTACAGTGTAGAATATGCTATTATTCATTTGAGATACATTTTAGGGCAAGGTCTAAAAAGCCTACTTTCCCTGGGGGTTTTTAAACAATGTGTAGATGTGTCACTTAGGGCACATGGTTTAGAGGGCAATATGGTGATGCTGCATTAATGATTGGACTTGATGACCTCAGAAATCTTTTCCAAAGGATTCTATTCTATGAGTCAAGAAGAGCAGCAGCCAGAGTGGAGATAACACCATCCTCTGTGGCTACAGCCTCTCAATCCTCCCATCTCTCCCTACCTTCTCTGTCAAGGCAGTGGCTTAGTTCCCGATGCCACCTTTTCCCAACCAACATCTCCTCCCTTTTTTCATTCCTCTTTCCCAACAGAGCAAAGTCTAAGCTGGGTCCTGCCTTAAAGTGGGAAACTAACAGTGTTGGATCAATCCTTGGACAAAACTATCCAAGCACAATTGGATCATAATGAAGTTCTACCACTAAAATCCCAGAATTATGACAGTAATATCAATCAATAGTTTTAGCAAATGGGGAGAGAACTTTTAAATAACTTCGTCTTCACTACAGCTGAAGAAGTGCTGATGGTTGTCAAGACAGATTTCTTTCCTTATAGATACAATATGGACTACCTCTCAGGCACCTTGTTTATTTTCTTAAGTTACAAGTTTTTCCCATATGAGCAAAATTCATTGTATAGTTACAAATTTTAAAAAAACCTACAAAAAAAGGACAAAAAACCCCAAACAAAGAACAAAAACAAAATCAAAAAACCAAACAAACAAACAAAAAAAAACCAAACACCCAAACAAAAAATTTCTAAACTATGTTTACCTAATATTCTACTGTAATATCCACTCAGCCTAATTAATTACTTTAGTTCACTTGCATCAAATCTTATTTGTATTTGTGTTTTGCAGTGTTAAACATGCAGTCAATCCTGCTAATGCAAATGAAACTCTGCCAGTAAGGGCTGCCTAGTGACACATATCTCAGCATTTACGCCCACAGCACACATTAGGATGGCCTGGGAAAATGTGTTCCTTATCATAAGGCAAGGTCCCTAGTAAAGCTGCTCAGTGATGTGCAGGGTGAACTCCAAATTTAAGAACANTAAACAGGCCCAGCTCTCTCAGTCTCTCCTCATAAGAGAGATGCTCCAGACCCCTCATCATCTTTGCTGGACACTCTCCAGGAGTTCCTTGTCTCTCTGGCACTGAGGAGCCCAGAACTGGACACAGGACTCCACATGTGGCCACACCAGGGCCCAGTAGAGGGGGAGGATCAGCTCCCTTGACCTGCTGGCCACACTCTTCCCAGTGCAGCCCAGGATCCCGCTGGGCCTCCTGGCCACAAGGCCACACCGCTGGCTCATTGTCACCTTGTGATCCACCAAGACTCCCAGGTCCTTCTCCACAGAGCTGCTCTTTAGTGTAGCAGGCCCAGACTATGGTGGTACTTGGGGTTATTCCTCCCCAGGTGTAGGACCCTGCACTTGCCCTTGTTGAGCCTCATTAGGGTTCTCTCTGTCCAACTCTCCAGCCCACCAAGGTCCAGCCCAAAGGCAGCACAGCCTTCAGGTGTATCAGCCACTCCTCAGTTTGTATCATCAGTATGAAGTCAACCTTGGCTAAAAGTGAAAAAAATCAGAGAAATCTGAGAAACCTGTATGTGCATACATGGACACAAATAACATTGTAAATATATATATCTTGCCAGTAAAAGATGGTCAAGTGATTAATTGATTCCAATTAGCACTTGCAAGAAGTTAGATATTGATATGATTAAATCATGTTTAACTAAATATAAAATTCATTTAGCCTAGTTCTCACAACTGATAACTGATCATCACAAAGCAAAATGCATACTCATGAGCATATCTGAAAAATGGGTATGCAAATTTAAGATTTAATGCTCATAGCTAGATAAAAACCAAATATTACTGCAGACATACCTTTCAATCATACTGGTTTTTCAAGCACAGCCCAGAGTTACCACTAATGGGTAATCTAACAACAGTGTTTGTAGTTGGCAATTTAATACATGCTTACTCATCCTGCAGAGACAGATGAGTGAAGAACATGTTTGTGAGCAGAGAAGGCTCAAGAAATGCCAGACCTCTGAACCAAATATCTCATTCAGAGTCTAGCAGCAAAGCAACAGCAGACAAAAGTCCACAATCACAGAGATTAGAACTATAATGCCCTATTCACTCATTCCAACTAATTTCCCTGAAAACTCAATATCCTTGCTAGCACTTTGCACCATTACCTCTCACTACTTTTATTGTTCAGGTTTTCTCTTCACCTTTGAGGTCAGAAGCACACTGAGGAGAAATGACTTGGAACAGTGAAAACTATTTGTACTTTATCTGTAAAGAACTATCTGCTTTCCCTTATAATCATAATCTCAGTTTATCAGAAAAATGATTAAGGAAAGCACAGGTGATTAACTCAGAACATTTTCATTTTTTCAAATTATTCCTATTGTTTATATTTTGAGATGAACAAAAAAAAAAATCAAAGTTATTTTGAGTGAACTTGACTTGTTCTGTGCTTATTCTTTCTGACCTTTTAACTAGTAATTTGAAAAAAAAAGGTAAGGTGTATCTCCAGACACTTCTTTCTGTAAGTTGTTCAGATCTGTGGTTTATCTCTTTAATTTTATTTTCATTTATAAATAACTTACCCTGCACATACGTGATAGAAAAAAGAAGATGGTAAGTTATGTCAGACAAAATGTACCTTCAAAATTAAGGAGCCTAGCAACCTAAAATACCTAACAAATCTGTTATTCAGACAATGCAGATCTGTTAAAATTATAAAAAACTAAACCGAATGTACAGGCTGTTAAGGCAGGTAACACAATATTAAGAATTCCCTAGTGGGAAATTTCTAGCTTTGATCTGAGCCAGTCCTCACAGGAACAAAATTAAATTCTCAGACAAAATAGAAGACAAAATTCTAAGCCTAATTTTGCATTTCAAAAGAGTCCTCTGTAAAGTCAACATAATGCTTGAAATGCTTAAAGAATGCAGATGCTTCACTTCTGAGAGAGAGTTAGAACTGGTACCCAGGGTACAATGAAGAGCCACCACTCTGTGAGTTGAAAAACAGCTCAATGAGCCCACAAACAAACGGCTGAATACATGTTACGCATTGCATCTGAAACACGTTAGATTTCACATTAACAACCACAAGTATTTGTCTCTAACAAGAGTTGCTTGTTACCTCTCTCCAAAAGCAAGGATACGAAAGAATGAAAGCTGGTATTCTCTAGGGGGCTCTTTTGTGGTACAGAAGTCAAGTTTTGTTGTACCTAAATTCTTCAAGCACAACGCGAATTTCAGATGTGTCAATAGTCAGATGTGTGGAAGACAACAACCAACCTTTGCAACAGACAATTTTTCTGACTGTATTTGGAAGCAAAAGTGGAGACAGGGAGAGCAAACAACTATTCCTGGATACAGGAACAGAAACAATTTCAGCCCTAAAAGAGGAATTGCCTTTTAGAAGTTAACAGATACACTAGCTGCAAGCAGTGTTTTTTTTCCTCTCTATGTACCCAGCATAGTGGCCTCCCAGCTAACTCATGGTGATAGCAAAGCTGTACATGGTAATAGTAAGGCAGGAAAAGTCCTGTTCAGTCTGTTTTTGGACAAGTACTGCCTCACAGATATGGTTTCAGCGCCAGAGGAAGCTCTTGTGCTGATCCCAGCCACCCATCGGAAAGCCAAAGTTGCCCTCATTCACTTCTGCTCTGGAAGCTCTCCCTGGAACCTAAGCCATCCGTCTTCACTGCTCCGTGGACAGCAACACAGCACCTGGGAGAAGAGAAGTCCGTCTGGGATATCAGCTATCTCAGCAGGAGCAGGAAACCCTCCACAGCTTGGGAGTGTTCCTTAAGCCATGCTAATTGACAGAGGAAAATTTAGAAGGGATATTAAAAGCACAGGGACAACAAACCCACAGATGAGTTCTGTCCCACCCCAACCCTTCCTGCTCCCTCCCTTGAACCAGCAGCACTGTAGGAACAAAATTGTAGTATGGAGGCACAGATAGCGTGACAGGATTAGCCTGGCACTTTTTCTCTGCTTTCCAGCTTTACAGTCTGTTTCCTAGACAACTGCACTGTTGCTTTCACACTTTCTACCTCCATGCACAACCCCCTCTTCAACATAAAGAAGCCAAAGTGTTCGTAAGGAGGTGTACCATCTGCAGTGCTAGTTTCTGCAACATCTACATTTAGTTTGGCAGTCCCACACCTACCCATTCCTTGCCAGCTGCAAACTAAGTGGATTTGACAAAATACAGCTAGATCTCAGCAGCACAAATGAATACAGCGGAAAACAGAGGACTCATTACTGGCTTGTACAATTCTGGTTCCTAATATTCCTCCCATATCATGTTGTGTCATCAAATAAATTAGATAGGAGAAAAGCATTCAATCTCCGCAATTGTTTTTTATATATCTTTGACTCATAGAACACTGTTTTTAAAATCAAGACAATTTGAGAGAGAGAGAAATGTATATATGTTTCTCTGTATATAACTCAACCAACTAAAATGCTTCTTGCTCTGGCTCTAGGGAGCATGAAAACAATTTCTTCAGCTTTAACCTTCAAGGCATTATTCGGTATGTGAAGGCATTTTAAGAAAATAAAATTTTATCCAGGCAAAAGCATTACAGAGTGAAGAAGTAACCATGAATGAAAGTTACCCCACATCATAAGAGGTTGTGAGAGTAATTTCTACTTTAGAAAAAAATGAGGAGAAGCCACACTTGTGCGTACTTTGTGGCTTCCTTGGAAAGTTTTGGTGCTAAATCCTGAGTCCTGCTGACCTAAACTTGTCTGTCACAGAGACAAATGTTCATGACTCAGCTTCCATATTTCAAAAAAGCACAAGGTTTTACTCAGTGAGTTTTAAGTAGTTTAGGAAATGAACCCAGACACAGAACAAAAAGTTTGGATGATTACTTCAAATTTGACACAATCATACTGTCTGGAAAAATAGGACCTAAATCTCAATAGAAATTGCTATAACAAAAGTTCTTTTTTTCCCTGTCTTTACTCAGACACAACTTAAAAATTTCTACTTTCTCCTATTCCACATTACCTAGAGCAGTAGGATATATATAATTTTTATCTCCATTTTAATATCCTCTTTCTCCCTTCAGAAACCCTGCCCTACAGATAGAATACAGAATTGCATCATAACTTCTTTCACCTGTATTTATCTTTTACTGTTTTATCAGCCCAGCTCAATTTTTGCTCAATGTGAACATAAAGTTCAACAACAACAAAGATGATTCTGGTTCCTTCAGACCTTGTATTGCCTTTTGAAATTTAGTGATCCCTGAAATCCTTTAGTCAAAAGGAGGCTGTTTTAAAACAGCACCATCAGCAGTAACTAAATTAATCTTAGAACATGATTTAAACTGTGCAGTCATTAATGCCATTTCTTAGACACTGCAGATGATGAATAGGACTTTCCTGAGGTTTGATGACCAAAATAGGACCAAGACCCAATTTATTAAGGATCTATGCCTCCTGTTCTTACCTGCATAACATAAAAACATTCAGAACAAAGCAAAGGCACAGAAAATGGTTTAGAAATTTTCAGGACTACCTCCAGTAAATAAATGTAATACTATAAAAATAGGAGTATTCATAATAGGTAATTGAGGAACAGGTATGAACCTCCCACTCAACATATGCACAAACAGACAATATAATTATTGTAGAAAAGTTGCAAGTGGTAAGAAGACCAAAGTGTTTACAAAGTTTTTAAAGGCTTGACCCTTGAGAAGAATCATTCTATGACCAGGTACTAGAGCACCACAAGAGCTGAGCTTCCAAATCTCAAAAAACTTTTTCATAATTTTTTAATATTTATATTAATATACTGGCCCAAATAAATAATTGTTATTTATTCTACCACCTCAAGTGCAATTTTCCATTGATATCTAATTTTTTTGGTTTTAAAAAGCACATTTTATTTCTGTCTTGTCTTTGTTCATAAGCACATTTAAACTCCAGCATTCCCAACAAAACACCGCATCATTTTGTGTCTTCATGAATACTTTGTATTCAGCTTTGTCATCATTACACAGTCTTCTGTAACGCTATCATAGTCTCAACAAAAGCCTACAAAAAAACCTCCCAGTTACTACACATGAAGATCAGCTTTTGTTCACTGAAGAAGATTAAAACCCTTTTTGAAATGCTTGAAACTCATCATGCCATTAGATCTGCTATCAGCATACAGATTACCAGATTACTATTCTCATTTTTACAGTACAATGCCTTGCAAAGAAGAGCATTCAAAGCAAAGGAAAGAGAAGAGAAAAATAAAATAATGTGAAGCAGCCAAAGAATAGTAAAGTTGCTCCAGAAATCTCTCCATGCTAACAGATACTGGGGGGTGTGGTTTTGAGACTCATGTTTGGCTCAGCAATCAAATACATTTCTTCAGTGTGAGGTGAATACCTTAAGGTTTCACAGGTTTCAGGGATGCTGGCCCCAGGAAATTTCAGTTTCTGCATGAAAGAACCTTAGGTCAGCTCAAAACACATTTGTGCTAATGAAGAGAAGCTATCACCTTTGCATCTGATTTATTTGAATTATTTCAAACTGTCCCTTTCTACGGACCTAAAATGACCAATTCTGATGTATGCACATCTACTCTACAGGCTCACAAGGCTCACCTCACTCTTTGTGCCTCTAATAAGAATTTTGCTGCTTCACAGGTAATTGCATACTTGGAAACTATTCACGTTTGAAAATACTGGCCACATAAGTCAGAGCCAAAAATCAAGTAAACTAAGACAATTCTTTTTTTAATACTGTTAAACTTATGATGGAAAAAATACTATGCCAAGTAAAACTCTTTTCTGACATGCCATGTTTTGGCACTAAAGCTGTACAAATACACACATGTATCCCAGGATTCTGAGTCATGAGTCTCTAAAAATGAAAATCAACTCACTGTCCTTTGCAACAACCTTTTCTTCTCCCCAATTGTCATGAACTCCTGAGTGCACCAAGTGACAGGGGAACAAAACACCTAACATCTTGGTCTAAAGTGCTTTGCCTAATAAACACCATCTCTTTGATCTGTGACAGCTGTAGACTTAACAGGTATCCAGCCTTCATCCAGGGTTTATCAACAAGACTGCACAAAATAGATTCCTCCTGAGTAGTGTAGAGACTCCTGAATGTCCCCTGTATTCTGTGGGATGCTACCTTCTACTTTTGGGTTATTGTTTTTAAGCACATTTTTCAAAAGCACATGCAGGTGGTAAAAAGCTTAGTTCACATTGCCTAATATTTTCTCTGACACAAATATTTTCCCCAGAGAAACATATCTCCTACTTCCACCCAAGACAGCCCCTTATATTTACTTCAAATTTATCATCAGAATTACCAGAGGCTTTCTTCTCAACCTAGTTATTGCCTCATTAATGCTCAGAGGACTGACATTTGCAAGCAGCCTAAGCAAAGTGCTGAAATTTTCTTTTGAAAAACTCAGAGATGCATTCTCATTGTGTGTAGAAACATCTTCTACCATTACAGAAAACAGCTCAGTCTCTTTAACATGGTTTTCAGAGTTTGTTTTTACACACTGTGTGCAAATAGGCCATGCAACTCAGGAAGATAGGAAATCCTTGATGACAGGAATTAAAGATTAAAAATGAGATTTGTAAATATACCAAGGATTTTAAAAGTTACTATCAAGAACAACTGTATGTTCTTTGTATATTCTGTCCAAAATTCTGGGATAAACAATGACTCTGCAGTAACTCAGACTCTGGAGGAGACCTGGAGCAAGGGCAATGTTAAACTTAGAAATTTAAGTTGCATTTCATATAATCATAGAATGTTCTGGGTTGGAATAGGCTTTAAAGACCATCTATTTCCAAACCCCTTTCCATGGGCAGGGACATCTCCCACTAGATCAGGTTGCTCAGAGCCCCATCCAGCCTGGCCCCATCCACTACCAGGGATGGGGCATCCACAGATTCTCTGGACAACCTGTGCCAGTGCCTCACCACCCTCTTGCAGTAAGGAATTTCTTCCTAATATCTAATAAAAGCCTATCCTTTTTTGGTTGAAAGCCATTGTGCCTAGTCCTGTCACTGCCTGCCCGTATTAAAAGCCTCTTCCCAGCTTTTTTTGTAGGGCACCTTAGGCTCCCCAGAGCCTTTGTTTTTTCTATGATTACATGACTCATCCTACCTCAGGTAATACAATGGTGTTGCAAACGTATATATGCTATAGCATGTATGTATAGCTATATCTCTGCAATCCTTCTCTCATTGCTCACAGCAGATACTTGTAATGCATATCCAGTCCAAGAATATATGTGGAACTCACACAATTTTCAGTCTTGGAAGAGAAACAAATTTAAAATTGAGTGTCCTGCTATTTGTTAGAAATTAAAAACCCAAACTGTGATACTTCATGTAAAACACAGAGCTTGCTTTTTGCCCCAAAATATCAATTCCTAAGGTCATTACATCACTACAGAAAAAAAAGGAACAACAAAAAACCCAGCTGAAACAGTTGAACAGTTGAAGTTATATCAGCTAATATATCTGACCTTCTAAAAAAAACCCTAAACCAAGTACACATATTCTGCAATATAATTTGTGTAATACTTGCCTTTTTCATATAGTAATTCCAGAAAAAGCAGTTGTTTTGATACCTACAGAGGCAAACCAAACCCCACCCATGAAATCTTCATGAGACTTCATGACTTTCATCATGTACTTTTCCCATATATGAAAAAATTACTAATTTATGACACAAAATATTAGATAGAGGAAAGTATGTATAGGTTTCTGATATTGATGCTTTTCAGGGGCTGGTGGTGTGTTTGTTTAATTAGCAGAACTTCAGCTCTACCAACAGCTTCTGTATTACTGCAGAAGGACCACAGCAGCAGTGCACTGGAACACATGATATGATGGATTAGTGATACTTGAGGTTAATGGAATTGACCATATTCAGCTGCAGAGTTGAATAAAGAGGCCTGGTAAAGCCTGCTAAGGTAAGCAAATCCATAAGATTTATCACCTTTCCCCCTTCCTGAGCACCAAAGCAATAACCTCTCAGGTAAAATTGTTATTTTGTATTTGGAAATATTCCACCCAAAAAAAGAACATTTATCAGACAGAAAACCACATTGTGCTGTTAGGGTGTGCATTCATCTGTTATGATAATTATATTTAATACAGGATTATACCTTCTCCTCCTGTGTACTACTATTAAAAACTAGCATTGTCCCATTTATACTGTATTTTTTCTTTTCTTCTTCAGGTCCCTTGGCAGAAAGCTTTGCTCAGGTGAAGGTCTCCTGCCAAAAGAGAGGTTGCTCTCTGCTTATGCACAGTGTCAGTAGGCAAACATATGCTTTCAGCAAATTGTACAGCATCTAGCTAAATCCAGGACAAATGTATATGTCACCCCCTAAATCAAACACTCTCTCTGTAATTTACAGTCTACTCCAAATTATAGCAATTCAACCAAAAGAGGAATTTGCCTTAGTACTTCTGGGTTTTTTGGTAGACATAATTAGTGCCACATCATTTAATAGCTCGAGTTAATGCACTCCAGTTTATTTTTGCTTGTCAGTTTAATGTGATAATAAGCAAATATCTGATGAGAAGCAACTGAGTAATCTGGTGTTGCTTACCCTGTAGAAGAGAGGGCTCAGGAAGGCTCTTATTGCCCTCTACAACTGCCTGAAAGGAGGGTGTAGCCAGGTGGGGCTCTTCTCCCAGGTAACAAGAGGCAGGACAAAAGTAAATAGTCTCAAGTTGCACCATGGGAAGTTTAGATTGGATATT
>VXBC01005202.1:1201489-1213212 GCA_013399945.1 Ploceus nigricollis | reverse complement strand
CCGGCCCGGAGCCCATCGCTGCCGGCTGCGCACGGCGGGGCCCCAGCGCCACCCTCTGGGGACGCGGCCGCAGCCGCGCGGTCCCGGCTGCTCTCCCGGCCCCGCTTACCCCCAGCAGGGCCTTTGCTTCCCTCTTCAGCGCCCTTCAGCGCTGTTTCAGTGCTGTTTCGGGGCTCAGCCCGGACGGAGCATCAGGGGCCGGGATGGGACTCGGTGCGGGATGGGGCTGCGGCTTCCCGGCAGCGCTGGGGATTGAGCCACTGCGGCTTTGTGCTGCCTTTTCAGCTGTGGAAAGAGGATATTTATTGGTCATTTCAGAGCCAGCTGTTTAAAAAAAGGTATATTTAAAAGATTCTTAAAGCTCCACCTCTTGGTTAAGAATCTCAACCTTTGGTTTGATCTTTTCACAATATAATGAGTTTGTCTGGAATTTTTTTTTCTGTTCATTTCCGGATCAGCTCCATCAGCTCAGGAGAATAACCTCCAGGAGGAAGAATGGGAGGACACTGCTGCAGAGGAAACCTTGAAGGAGAAGTAAGACACTCTAGCACAGGCCTGTCCAAGTGCTGCTCATACCAATAGATATTCTGACAACAAATTACTGTGTAAGTTTAGTAACAGGTTGCGGATGTGAGTACTTCATATCTGCTTATAAAGGACTCTTCTTGTTATTTATTGTCCCTTTCAGGATTAGCTGAGGAAGGAAATGGGAAATTGCACTTGCTGGCATGTCATGGAGCTGGCTGAGAGGCTGAGGAGGAAATTAAGCAGAAGCCAGCTGAGAACAGCACCTTGCTGTCAAACGCTGCAGGGTAGTTTTGGCCCATGTGAGGAGCAAGGCAGCTTTGACTCAGCATTCCTCAGGTGAAAGTTTAAAATCAAATCAGCACAGCAGTCAGCATTTTTGCTGCTTCCTCCCATAACCACCAACTCCTGCCCAGTCACAAGCTTGGATGGAGGATCCCACTGCAGAGCTGAAGATGGTGAAAGGTTCCTGGTTGCCCCAGACCAACAGTGACAAATGTGCTATGCTCTCCCCAAAATTCAGCAGTGATGTGTTTCTCCCCACTCTCATGAAGGTCACTAATGTTCTGCATGCTGGGACACACAGAAAGGAAGGTCAAGCATGCTGCCTTCCTGCTGAAGAGGGCATTTCCCTCCTGTACTAAATATGGAAGCAGACATAAGTAGCCCTCTTGTTTTTCCTGGGGTCATCTGAGGCACAGAAAATTCTGGAGGAGGCTCTTCTTTAGCCTCCACTCCTGACTGCTTCTTATCCACTGTTGGCAGAGCCAGAGCTGGCAGAATGGGGAGAACACCCCACTGCTCCCACAGAACACCCACCTGAGTGGGTGCCCAGCCTCTGGGCAGCCTCTGTGAGGAGGACTTGATGCACAGTCACAAACAGGCATTTGTGTGGGGTTTCTTTCCCTAACCAAATGAACATCTGCCAGAACTCTGGCCCTTCAGTGCAGTATAACCATTGGCAGGGCAGTGATTGTTGTGGGTATGAGCTCCTAAATCACAGCAAGAAAGAGAGAGGTGATTGCACAGCTTTTGCTGCTTTGCTGCAAGCCTTGGCCAGTCCCACCAAATCAAGCACTGTGGGATATCTGGGATGAAAATATCATATCCACACAGGGTCCAGCCATCATCCCTGGGATGCACCCCCAGCCTTAAGCCATCAGAGCCCAGGGCTTTAGCAGGAGCTGCTTCCTTCCAGGAGAACACTGGATCTAAAATAAGTTTAATTTCCTTCATTGTTCCTTGGCTTGAGCTTCTAAAATTCAAACTGTTTCTGTTTTCCTGGTGTTAGTCATGCACACAGATTGAGAGCTTAACCTGTAATTCTGGCTTTGCTGCTACTATAAAACATTCACTCAGGGTTCTTCTAAACCAGGAGCAGAAACCTTTAATTTCCTTCCACTAGAGGAGTTTAATCTAGGACTGTGATATTTTAATTAGTTAGTAATACATATTTAACATTCCCAAAACTAACCAAGAGAAGGAAAAATGTATATAAGCAACTACAAGGACTTTATTTACAGCCAGTAAAAGCTCTAAATTTAGAAGAAAGATCTAAACAAAGACCTTGCAGTAACTCCTTCTGCCTGTTAGGCTGCATAATTTAGGGACGTCTGTTCAAAATGTAATGTCTGAGATTTTCATTTCTCCTTAGTTTGAATTTTTGGCTGATAAGGGGCAGAAAAGTCTAAAATATTGAAAATTTCCCCTAGATGGGAAAACCATTTTTGCAGGATGCTGGTCCTACTCCGGAGCACACAGATGTTCCTCATTCATAGGGGTGACAGGGCCAGGGGTTCAGTGCAGCTCCCTCTTTATCTTCTGGTAGCTACAGGTCTTCTCTTCATCTTCAGTGGGGCTGTGAATACCCTCAGTCTGCCCCATGCTGGTGCAGATGCTGGTCCAGCAAGGTGCTGGTCTAGAGCTTGTCAGTGCTGTCCTGCAGCATCTGAAGTGCTCCATGGCTTGGCTCTCTTGAATAACTGTGTCACTAAGAAACTCATTCAATTTTATATTCTTTAACATCACTGTTTTCTGTGCCTCCATAGATATTTGTTTATTACCCACAGCCAGAGATGGTTTTGCTCCTCAGCACAATAAATCAGGCTCTTTTTAGCACAGCCTGAAGAATTCCCGGAGTGGTTTCATCTCCCCCAGAACCACAGTGTGGCTCAACACACTGAACAGAAAACCAGACTTTCCCAGTAAATTCCTGTTTCTCCACAGAAGTTATTGCTGGATATGGGTTGGTTTCTTTTTCATGGTGGTTAGTACTGGGGACCTTCAGCCTCTGGGTTAACCTTGGAGCAGGGCATTGCAGGGGAAGCAGGGGGCAGTCCTGGCCCTGGAGACCCCACAGAACGGGGGCCAGGTGGGCTGAAGCGGTCGGCATGCAGGGAAGAGGTGATGAACAGCCAAGGAATAAAGGAAGAAATCCTGCCAGACTGCAGGGATTTGGAAGCAGCCTTGTGGAGGCAGCTGTTCAGGGGGGTGAGGAGCTTCCTGGGTTGAGCTTACACACACACACACTGGCCCACCATGTGCAGGATGCAGCTGGGTTTCTGCACTTCCTAAATATTTATTGGATTATTATTATTATTACTTTTTAATCAATGCAGGAAATGAATGGAGGTGAGAATGGAAGTGCAGGGGTCAGCAAAGGAGCTGCTTTGTTATTTCTGACACAGCACAGCAGGGACCTGGAGCTGTTGGCTAAGCCACAACAATATCAACAATACACTTGGAGCTTCTTTTTTTATAAATGACTACTGATGTCTCTATTAGCTTCCACAGCAGATATCAACACCTGTAGCAGGAGGAGATTTATTCCCACTAATAATGAATTCTGTGTTAGCAATGGAGACTAACTCAAATATCATTAGCTGTGCCTAACAATAAAACGTTGAGGTCACATAGTGCCCTTTGAAAGCTCTGATGTGACTGTTGTGCTAAACTCACCACACTGCTCCCCTGCCTGCCAGAGCACACAACGATGTTAATGTGGTCCCTGGCAGTCTTCAGAGGAAAAGTAAATGCTGAACTTCATTAAATATAATAGCACATAATAAGCTGATATTCGTTTGCTTAATGCTCATGCTATGAATAGCAGATATTGACCCAAATGTGAGAATAGTCTTATCCAGTGTTCTATCACCTAACATTAATCTTTATCAGCTTTGTGGTCATGTTCAGAGATCTCCCCTGGGTATGTTTCCTGGCCACTGTTAAACAAATAAATTGCTTCTGCTGCCTATAATTAAAGACATATATTCAGAAGCAAAGAGGCACAAATGGAAGTGTACAGCAGGAAATTGCTGCACCCTGAGTTATCCTTCACATACACTACAATGGCAGAAGAAGACATGCTCCCTGCTGGCAAGGAAAAAGCAGAAAAGAGAATGAAATTAAACACTGACAAGCTGCAGTGCAGCCTCTGGGGTGCCTTAGGGTTACCACATAAAATACTTTGATATATCAGCAAATACTCCTGATATGGGAGAGATCATGCTCATTTGACCCCACCACCACTGTTATTCCAGCTTTTACTGCCACCCTGCATTGACACCTCTCTGCTACCACCACCACCACACCGCCACCTCTCTCTCTATCTCTGTACTCTGTCAACACCACTTCTCGCACCAGAGAGTAAAGCTCATCCCCAAAAACGGGGCAGGTGGTTCAATGAGTGGAGTTTTTTTGGTAAATTCTTTCCATAAAAACTCAGAAGGCCCATTTCAGACTTTTTTCCCACATCTGCCCACCCAGGTCCACAGGTATTCACCATGTGCTCTTTCTGGGCACTGGAAAGAGCAGCAATGAACAATTTAATTTCCTCTGGGACCCAGAGTCTATCAAGAGAAAAAGCAGCAGAATGAGTCACTAAAAGTAAATAGCAATTATAATCAAAAGCACAGATTATCTATCTATCTATCTATCTATCTATCTATCTATCTATCTATTTATATCTACCTATCTCTATAGATAGACAGATAAGTAGGTAGATAGGTATAAACTTGGGTTGAATTAATCCTAAGGTTTAGGCAGAAAACCATGAAAACAGGAGAATTCAAAGCAGGGGCTGCCATGGCAACCCTGACTCATGCCATGGTGGTTGAGCATTGCAGCACCTCCCTAGGACATCCCAGCAAGTGCTGATGTGTGCTCTGCATTTTGTGGCATTCTGTGGATAGGTAATGGAGCTGGAGAAAGCAGCTGGTGTGCTTGTGGAAGAGGATGCAAGTTTTGAGGGAAGAACTGGAAACCCACATCTGGAGAGTACCAATACAGGCACAGGTAAATCTGGGCTCACAAGTGAGGTTGCATATGAATTCTTGAGCCCACAGCCCCAGCAAGCCATGGGACCATGAGAAGCTGGTCAGGAAGACAAAAGTTTTAGTAGCGAAGCTTGGAATACTAAAATCCCACCTGTGAACCCTAAATCAGTTCCAGCTCTAGCACAGGTCTTGCCCACAGGGCTATAACTTCCAGGTCCTGCTCTGCCCAGCAGGTACCTCTGTGCAACAGAACAGCTTCATTTTCCTCCAAGTTAAAATTTCTTACAGTCATGGAAGACCCTTCATGCAACTGCATCCCATTTGCAGTTATTCTGTGGAGGAATTGAGTCTAAACCAGAGACCAAGGGCTGATAAAATCTCAGTTAAAAACAGTTTGACCTGCTGGCTGTAGGCCAGGAGAGTCTGGGTCCTTCCTGCACCATGTCAGACAGGCAGTGCCCAGGAGAGCAGCCACAGGTTATTAAACAGAGGTGTGACGACCAGGAGCTGGAGAAGATGTTTTCTTAGCACTGACTGCTTCATGCTAATTGTATATATAAAGTTATAACTTCCAGACTCCTCAGTGTCTTTAGAAATCAGACTGATTTTTGTGAACATTTTTAAAATGCAGCCATTTCAGAATGAATTTTGTCCAACACAGAAAATGTATGCAACATAATTCCTCCACTGTAATGTTATTATCTTTTCTATTTCTCTTTCAATATGTGTTCTGTAAAATCATGTTAGTAAAAGATATGTATTTGTTCCTTTTTCAACATTTACATTAATTCTGGATTTGTTTAATCTTCACAAGTAACAAATTACCTTTTAAAATCTGACAAAATTCACTTCAAAGCAAGCTGCTCTCAATTGAGCAAGCTGCTCAATTGTTTCTGTATCAAAAACAGCCGAGGCACTCTTTTTCATTGTGCATGCCAGCATTCATTGCTTTGATCATGATTTTTGGATGTTCAGAGAAGAGCACAACTCCCAGCTCTGCTATACATTGATACACCAAGCTTGATTCATAAAATAGCAGTGTGCTTTTAGGCATCCAGAGACAGAATGTAGAGAAAACAAAAATGTAACAATTGTATATGTATCCACTGAGCGTCTTCAGACAAAAATAAAACATGGAAATTTGGAGGACAGAGCATTTGCATTGGCAAAGCTGAGACACAACTCATCTGCACATGCAGGAACTGTCAGCGTGCCAGGAAGAGCGACTAAACAGCACGTCTGTGGAGTTAAATTGGTTTGTTTGTGAGAGCAGATGATATAGTGCAAGTCAGAGCAGCAGGAAAATCCTTTGAATAGAAAGCCATGCACAGTCTGAGTTTTGGGAGGCCACCTCAAAAGACAGATGGGGCTTTCTCAACCATTTCTTAACCCCTTCAGCAGGCATTGAGTCTTCACCTCACCTTTGATTTAGCAGCTGCACTTTATCCTGCTTCACACTTTGGGTAACCGACCATAAAATAACAAGGTTTTTCTACTTCCAACAGAAAAGTTTGATGCTCTGCTTCTGGAAGCAGGGAAACTCCCCAGGTACTGCCAGTTTTGCTCAGCCTGTCCTGGCTCCTCCTTGCCAGGGACCAGTCACTGCTGTTCAGTTCCACATACTGTGTCCCTGCACCTGTGGGATGGAGGCAGGATCCAGACTGGGCATACCCTGTGCTTGGAGCAAAAGGGCACCAACCTCCCAGTGGACATTAAACCTCTTCTTCCCACCTTTTGAGCCATGGGAAGGAGCCTCACTGCTGGATTTTCACAGGGTGGATCTGGCCTTTGCAGAGAAAAAACAAGCCAGTCCCTTCAGTTGCATAAAGCACACCCTGCTGGGCACGGCCAGGCATGGGCGTGCATCTCCATAAGGAAGGAGAGCAGGGGCACTTCTCACTAGTTTGCTCAATGCCTCATCCAACCTGGTCTTGACACTGCCAGGGATGGGACATCCATAATTTCTCTGGGCAACCTGTTCCAGTGCCTCACCACCCTCACAGTAAAGAATTTCTTCTGTATATCTAAACTAAATCTCTCCTCTTTCAGTTTGAACCCATTACTCCTTGTCCTATCACTACAGCTCCTGATGAACCTTCAGAAAAAATAAGTTAGAGGACCTTTCCCTCTCAATCACAACAGGAAAAGACTGCCCAGTCCATTCAGGGTAAGTATTTTCCAGATCTGCTTTTCAGTTATGTGATATTTTCTTTCCTACAGCATGCCTTGTGCTGAGCACTTCCCATGCTCCCAGAAAGGAAAGGCATGTGCTGTAGCACCATGTGCTCCGTATCAGTCTCATAACCTGCATGAAAACAAACCTGTTTCATAGCTGCTGGTGTAAATAGCCCAGGCACAGGGCTTGCAGTGTGACTTAGTCATCAGCAGCTGGCAAATGCCATTGTCTGCTTCCACACCTGACACATACAGCCACGGACAAGCTTGCCATATCTCTCTTCCCTGCCACACCTTCTTCAGGAAACATTTTGCTTGATACATTTTTGACAAGTGTGTTTTCTGTGATCTGATTTGCTATTTATGGGGATTTCATCACTATTGTTACCTGGGTGCCCAGGGAAGACGGTGTGGGAGCTGGGTACAGAGCATTTCCCAGTGCAGATTTCCCACTCCCCTGTGCTGGGAGGTGGGTGTTGGACCACATTCTACTGTTATCTCTGTGTTTGCATTTCTTAGTGCATTTCTTCACCCCCTGCAGGATGATTGAGTTCCCTCATAGCGTTTTGCTAGCTGGGATCCTCCCTCCTCCTCCCGTTTCCCCTGCTTCCTCTCTTCGCCAATACTTGCCAAAGTTGCTCGCCCCTCCTCATCTTCCTGTGCCTCTCCTGGCACTTCTGTGTGGCAGCAGCTCTCTGGCCACAGAGGGCAGGCACAGACTTTCCCAGGCATTTTCTCAGGGAAGGCTGTGAGAAGATCAAAGAATGAGAAACAATTCTTATGTCCACTTGTTGCACCCGCTGTTGTGCACATGTGGAATGTGTCATGGAGATTTGTTTACCAAAGGATGATTTCTTAATTGGACACTGGGTGGTGTTTGGATTGATTGACCAGTTAGGTCAAAGCTGTATCAGACTGTCTGGAAGGGTTACTGAGTTTCCTAATAAGGATAGTATAATATGAGATGATATAATAAAGCAATTGATCAGCCTTCTGCAATCATGGAGTCAATGCTAATTATTCCCCAGATGGGGGCCTGCAGTGACACTTCCGCACCACTTTGGGTGCACTCTGACCACCCTTCACACAAAGCTGCCTGTGCAAGACAGTTGTCAACACACCAAACCTCCCAGCACGCTCCCCCTGGGACAGCACAGGGACCAAGGCAACACTGTGTGATGGCTGTGGTGGCAGGTGCCAAGGGAAGGTGCCCGAGTGGCAGCAGTGCATCAACAGTGGTTTGCAGCACTGGGCAGGAGCAGTTCTCACCAAGAGAACTAGAAATCATGATTTGCATCAATGACTTGTCAAACAAGTTGGCAAAGATAGATGTTCCTACATGGTGCTCAAGGTATGCAGTTTTCCTGTTTCCCTGCCTCTCTCAGACCAGCACAGCCTTGGTGCTCAGGGTTCTGAATCAAAGATTATCCTGTTTTATCTGACCACTGATGTCATTCACAGTCCCACACAGGTCTCTTCTACTCTCACCAAACTCTGTATCCCCGGGGAGCAAGGTCATACAGAGAAGCATCTCCAAGCCCCAGGATGCCATGCAGGAAACCAGATGTTTTTGGTTTCATTTTGACTATCTTCATCCTACAGTAGACCTGGGACCAGCAGTTCTTCCAGCACTTGTGCCCCGTGCTTCTCCCTGTGCCCAGAGGGCACACAGGAGATCACCCACTGTCTATGCTGCAGGAGGGAATCTGCTCCAAGTTATCCCTAAAAATACTAAAAAAACCAGTTTTGCTTTAAGACCTTATGTCCCTAGGTGACCAGATGAATCCAGAGATGGGTGATATTTTGCAGAGGCTGCAAATCTACCCTGTATCTGTCTGCAGTGAGTATACAAAGATTTAGTGGGGCCAAGACCTATCTGCCAATATCAGCAGTGCTAGCAAATGTGCTAGGAAGAAACAGAGAAGGACTCCTGTGCTTTCTGAGACTCTGAACTATGAAAGCAGCAGCAAAGTCACTCAAAAAGACACAAGCCTTTATGCTTGAAGTCAGCCTGGCCATGGCAAAAGACCAGGAAACTTCCACACATCAGTGGTGATTTTGGTAAGATGGTCCTGCTGACACCACAGAGTGCTTGGGACAAGCTGATACATGAGCTTGATTCATGGGAGGCCCTAGGAGAAGTCCATGTCCAAGCTAAAGAAGATAAAAATTCTCATTACCTGGTCAAGATCAGAGAGGGCATGAAGGACCTTCAACTGCTGGGCACAGGGCTCGGCCATGGTGTACTGAGGAAACACTGGGACCAGTTTGTGCTCACTTGGGTGTGAAATAGATGAATGATTGAGCAGGACATGGAAGTCAGAAAACAATTCAAGTAATTCAGTTGTGTATGATTTCATGCTAGCAAATCTTAGCAAATGTACAATCTGCTATGTCAAGGAGTCTGCCATTCATAAGGATTTTAACCTATGATCTCTTCTTCCTCATGTGGGTTTGGTTTTGAGACAAGTGGGCCAGGGACAATATCAGATGTGAGTCTGAGGATTTAACAGCTCCTTGCAGAGCTGGCCATTGCAGTCCCTCCAAGCCAGCACATCCCACTTCTATGGCAAGGTGAGATGAGCCCTCACTGCCATCCTGGTGCTCATCCCTGCCTGCAGCCGGGAAAGAGCTGTGCCAGCCCAGGGGAGAAAGCAGCCAGGTCACTTGCAAACACTAATTATGACCTTTATCTTCTATCTCGGGAAACTTTGCCCCTGTTACACCCAATGTCCTCTTGATGATCTTTACGAGCAGCAGAGATAACAGCAGCCAGTCAGCCTGAAAACGTTGCACAGCCCCAGCAAGACCCTGCAGAGGCAGCAGCCAGCATAACCCTACCAGAGCCTTGTTCTGGTTCTGTCTTGGCCAGTGGGTTTCCTGGTGCTTAGGTAACACCTTAGTAGCCACTATTACATTTGTCTCCATGGAAAAATCAGGCAGGGCTGTGTCACTGTGGTCCTGTGGTTATAATCCTCCTGATCTAGGGGCTCTATCAACCTCTGAGAAGCCACTCTGATGCAAAAAACAAATTTTTTTTGCAGTGGTCAAGACCACTGCGGTAAAGCTGAATTTTAACCATTGTGTAAGACCTGACTAAATACCAAAACTGGGCTTTTATTTGAACGTTCCTTAATTCTGCAATGATGTAATTTCCTCTGCCTAATAAAACATGAAGTCATCCAGCTGCCATGAGTGACAAACTGATAAACAATTCAAGATGCTTTTCAATAGCATTTTTCTCCAGTTTCCAGAGCCATCTGCCTTTCCCAGCTAAGGTTACATCATTACTGATTTCAATAATTTAGAGGCCATCCTACTTACTCTAATGCAATTGTTGTGTTTGGCTGTCAGTTAGAGCAGAAACAGTGTGCAATAAATAAAGACAGCAATTTTCTGTACTAATCATTTATTCAAATTCTTCAACATTGAGAGCTTAAGGTGTATGCTAGGCTCATTCTTCCTTATTTTTAAAAAGAATCAGAAGAACTGCTCATGCATTTCCAGTGTGTTTCCTTCCTGTACTTCTGCTGGTTTGGCTGAGAAGCATCATGATTTTTTAAGGGAATGGGAGGATGTGGCCTCATGTCAGCCGTATGTGCAGGACAGGTGTGATGTACCTGCCTGCATGCGCACAACCACCTCTGTGCTGACCATTTGACAACAGGATCTGTCTCAAATACATTAAGCCATTTTACAAAAATAAGAGAATAGACAGAGAACTCCAGTTTGTGTCAGTGCTTTGGGAAACTGTGTTCTTGTTAGAAGTCAGAAAAAGAGCTGTAGCTGAGCTAAAGGAGCCAAAGAGCAAGGGGGACAGGAGATCAGTGCGGACAATGTGGAGGAAGCCTAAATTTATGCTCAGCCTGCCACTGTCACATGTATTGATTAAGTGTTTTGGCTCAGGAACAGGCATATATTGCTGAGCAAATATTAAAAGCTATGCAGGTTTCAAGGGGAAGCCTCTTTCCTCTGGGAGTTACTGTTGATCACTCATAATTAGATGAGAGGTCAAAGCTGACCAGAAGATCAGATGAAAATTTATGGAAGGAAAATATGAGGAAAAACAAATGAGGAACCATATTATTTAATTCCTTCTGCTGGTTTCAAATTCATTACAGAAATGAATAAGAAAAAAATTGTTTTAAAATTTCTTGTCATTTTGTCGAGTAGACTATCTTAATTCTCTATCACCTGATTGTATCACAGAATCCTTTGGCTGGAAAAGACCCAGGTGGGCGTCAGGCTCTTCTCACAGGGAACCAGCGACAGGACAAGGGGATAAGATCTTAGCTGTGCCAGGGGAGGTTTAGGCCAGACATTAGAAAGAATTTCTTCACAGAAAGGGTGATTAGACATTGGAACGGGCTGCCCAGGGAGGTGGTGGAGTCACCGTTCCTGGAGGTGTTTAAGGAAAGACTGAACGTTCAGTTTAAAGACTGAACGTAGCACTCGGTGCCATGGTCTGGTTGACACGGTGGTGTTGAGCCATCGGTTGGACTCGATGGCCTCAGAGGTCTGTTCCACCCTGTTCGGTTCCGTCATTTTGCGATCCGGTGGCTCCGCAAGGGCCGAGAGGCGGCGGCTCCCCCTCACCCCCTCACCGCGGCCGCCAGGGGGCGCTGCAGCGCACGGGGGGAGCCCCTCCCTCCCGGCGAGCGGGGCGCGGGCCCCCTGAGAGCTCGGGGTGTGCTCGGAGCGCGGAGGGTGCGGGGAACCGAGCGGGGCTCGCCCGGCGGCGCTGCGGGC
>VXBC01005202.1:1100427-1201468 GCA_013399945.1 Ploceus nigricollis | reverse complement strand
CGGCAGTGGCCGGGAAAGGATGAGATCATACCTGCCTTCCTGAGGCGGGAGCGGGTGTAGTGCGGGGAGGAGACGGGCGGAGATGCATCGGGATCGACAGAAGTAATCCCTGAAATGAGATAAAAGTAACAGATTTTCTGAGGAAGGAGAAGCGAGCGAGCTTCGTCAGCAACAGGCAGCTGTTGCTGCGTGAAGAACAACTTCTGGTGTGCTCTGTTTTTGGTGGTGCCTTTAATACTTTTACTGTTTTTAATGTGGATTGGACTAGATATCTCCAGAGGTCCCTTCCAACCCTAACAAATCTGTGATTCGGTGTCGCTTTGATGCTTTTTGCTTTTAGTCAGTTGGTTCCAGTAGTGAAGATTTACCAGCGTTTTGTGAAGTAGACCCCAGTGCTGCTGCTGCCTCAGAACTAACCCTGACACGGTGTTGGTGTCAGCCAAATGTGCTCCCTCTTGTTGTAAATCTCTCTTTCTGGTTGCGTGCCGGACAGGTTATGGCTTGTATCAGTTCTGTTTTTCATGTAGCCTGGACCTAACCTCTTCAATATTTTACTTGGTAGGATGAGGTTTCACATGGCCTTTTTATAGAGTAATAGATATGGATTGTGGGAGCCATGCATTTGAAGCTTTAGTAATGCACCAAGGAGCTTGTTTTAAGCTGTGGCTCAGTGGTCACTGGATGCCTACAAGAAAGGAGAGACTAGATCTTTTCTCCTCACCTGCAGATCCTGTATTAAAGTTTTTCTGAACTCAGCTACTTAGCTGTAGCCTGGTGAGAAGCGCATCTTAGCATACAGTTCTGCAAGATGTGATAAGCCAGATTCACAGTGCTTGTACTGAAATGAGGTTTTTCTCCACCTGCTTCTAGGAATGGTGATCAAACTCTTCTCTGAGATGCATTAACTCAAAGTAAACAGCTGAAAACTAGAAACAGCAAAAACTGTTCAATAAGTTAAAGCAGTTGAAACCTGTTAGGGTTGGGACAGGAGAGGGTGAAGGTGAGGGATTAGTGTGACTAGAGGCCACAGACAGGAAAGGGGAAGCAGACTGTTTGGTAGAAGTGAGCTGTTAAATCTGCCCAACTGCACATCCACCTTTTGTCTGATACAGATAATGCCATGTGTGCTGGCTTTGCAGGTTTCCACCACCTGTATCTAAGCAGAACTTGATAACACAAAGTCACTCACTAGAAATTAAAGATGCTTTTAATTTCTCTAGTGCTATTCCATAACCTGTATCAATGCATCATTGACTCGAGTCAATAGAATTCTGTGAGCCTGAGTCAAGTAAGGAGGTGATGTCTGTGAGCTTAATTTGCAATACAGCTGCTGGTCTGTAATTCAGTCTGTTGAATCTAACAATATGGGCAGTATTTTCTTGAAATAAGCTTTGAGATTTCATAAGAGCTAATTTCACACGTGCTTTGGACACTTCTAGGAAGCAGGCTGGCATTTTATTTTGCATGTGTAATAATGTTGGGACCACAAAAAACAAAAACAGAACTAAACCTTCTTTTTGCAGGCAAGGCAACTGAAAAAAAGTACATGTTGCCCTCTGCAGTTTCAGATATTTCCTCCTGCATTCAGTGTTCTGATGATCAGTAAAATCAGCTGGGAATCCTTTTTGGCAGCACTAGTTTGCAGCAAAGCAGTGTAGATACATTTGCCCTCATTAAAAATGTGAGGTTTGTAGCTTCCTCCCTCCCTGGCCTTTGTTCTATGTGGGGAAGTTTAATAGCTGCTGATAGAGAAACTCTGAAAGTGGTGCCAAGTGTTCACGTCAGCTGGCTGACTTCTTTGCTGTTTACTTGTTTTATTAATTGTCTGGTCTATAGGAGGGGAGTTTTCAAGTTGGATGTAGGCTCCCAATTCCCACTGTTAAGTCATTAAATTACTGATGCTTGAGTCCCTCTCAAGGAAAGCACCATATTCTCATCCTCGACTACATCTGTAGTTGGTGCTTTTTAAGAACTAATTAGTGGAAATTACAGAACCTGATGCGAAGTGTTTCTTTCAGATTAGAATGGTCTGAGGTAGTGTTCCTGGGGTAGCACTTCTGGGGTGATCACTTCTCTAAGGTGGGGTGTGTTTGGAGATGTTCTGAGATTGCTGTATCCCCTCTGGTGAGGCCTGTGTGCTTCCCTTCTGCTCTAGATCTTGCCTTTTATTTGTAATTCTACTTTTGACATGTGGAGAGAGTCCATCTGTTGGATAACTAAGTCCAGAGTAAAAAGGGAGAGGTAGTGTGACAGAAGATGCCCCTATTTAACCTCTGTCACTAGCTTTAAAAGCACTATAACCATGGAAGAATTTAGGAAAAGATGCTGAAATGTAGAGGCCTGAACAGTCCCATGCAGGAGGATATCAGTTTTGAGAGGAGGAAGGTATGAAGTAAGGCACACTTGGTTAGATGCAGGCACGTGACAGACCCTCTATATTTTATTTATAAGAAAAGTGATCCACCCACTCTGAAATCAAGAACTGTTAAACCTAATCATTTGGACTTCATATGCCTCACAGTGGAGGGCAAGTTTGTTCCTAGTATGCTTGTATCCTAAAAATTGTTATGAGAAACCAAACAAAAGAGATGGTGTAGGTAATGAGAAATGTCCTCTGGTACTTTTGTTTGAATTCTTGACATGTAACTTCAGTAGTCCTGTCTTTTAGAAGTTGCCTTGATGCTTTTCCTGAAGAATTTAGTGTTCCTTTGTGTAGGAAGACAGGTAAGGTTAAGTTGTGCCCCACTGACATGTGGAAGGTGCTTACTACAACTTTTGTGTGTGTGTGTTTTATAGTCAACATGCAAAGCTGATCGTGGTAGCAGATAGATGGAGTGTGAAGTGTTGGTTGTGTTCACTGCTGCAGATGCATTTCTGCACTCAGAGTTTGCTGAAGCTCCCACACAGGAGCTTCCCCAGGGCAGCCCAGACATGCATTGCAGCAGTTAATCCCTGTAGGTTTGAAGGTGTGACTGCCATGGAGAGCTGCAGCAGGAGTAATTGCAGCTTCTAGGGCAGCCACACGATAGAGGGAACATCATGTGCAGGACCGTGGTGAAGGCGGTTCCTGGGCTGGCTGTTGAACCTGTATGTTCTGTACAGGGCACAGCTGCTCTGTGCACTGCAAACACCTTCCCATCTGTTTGCCAGCACACCTCTCGTATAACAATGTACATCCTCCCAGGAAGGCAGGCACTGTCGCTTTGGGATTTGCCCAAGGCCAGTACTCACATTGTTTTTTGTTTGAAGGGCTGAATGTTTTGTTTTCTGTCACAAAACTTAACAACAATGTATTGAAAATGTGAAGCCCACTTCAAACAGGTGCTAGGCTGGAGCTACCTGGTTGTAAGAATGGGAGCTTCCTGTGTTCTGGTCACTATCAGGATGAATTTGATAGTGGGATAAACAATTTTTAAAAAAAAGTTTCTTTGTGAGTTTGTTTGACTTTCAGACTAATCTATTTGTGTGGATGAAATGGGATATTTCTTTGAATTGTGTTTAATCTTTGTAGATAACCTTGAAGTCTTCCTTTGTTAAACTGGTGTGAAAGTGGTGTCATGTAAGATAATTTAGAAGTTATGTGAAATGCAGTCTAGAAGATGTATTGCTATCAGTTTATAAATCCCACTTTGTAGTAAACGTCCATACCAGATTAGTTTTTGCCTTATGTTTTCTACAGCATATGTCAGTTTTCTTGTGCTGCCTGACCTTTCAAAGCCAAATCAATATTTGATCTTTGGGTTGATCTTATGTAAATATTTTCACACTATTGCCACTCTATATATGTTTTTTAAAAATGCAAGGATTTCATACACTGCATCCAGAAAACTAATGGGCTTAAAGTAAAGGGCCATGGAGAAGGCTGTAAGTTCAGGTGGTTGGGAAGACAGGACCATTCCAGAGTCGTGTTGAACTATGAAAGATTTCCGTTACCGAGCTGGCTGACTTTGTGTAAATGTAGTAGCACAGAAGCAGTAACTGCTCACGACTCAGGGAGCGATGCTGCTGACAGACACACGGCTCAAGTCCTCTCAAGCAAGCCACTGAACTTACCTGGCTCTATTACAAACTGATCTGAAAGTGGGGGTTTTGCCAAACAGTTGTGGAAGCTTTCCAGTATTTTAAAAGCATGTAAATTCCATGGTAAAGCTTCTCCTTAGTTGTGTGTATGGGTTATGTCAAGCTATCAGCACGATGCTATGTTCTACACCTGCAAGTTCTGTAACCTTTATCACTCAAGCACCTTTTTCCCAAGGTAGCTGAGTAGCCTGAGCGTGGAAAGTAACATCTGGTTTTATTTGAGTGCAGATTTTCTGCAAAACTAATTAACTAAAGAAGTCTGAAACAGTAGCTGTGTCTTTTGAACCTCCTATTTTGTGTAACCAGCGTAGGAATGAGTCGCCTGTACCAGAAGTGAGGGGCTAATTAGTGGGAAGTGTGACAGTAGAAAACTGAAATATCTATTTGCAGTTGAAGGATTTGTCTTATTTAGGCTGTTAAGCAGTGTCTTGTAAAATAGGACCCTGGCTGAAGCCTAGGCATTAATGGTGTAATTATAAATATATTTCATTGTTAAAGTCATCTCGTGGATTTAATGAACTGTGACACATTTCTGCCACTTCTAAGGAAATCCAAGAGTTGATAATGGAACTGAAAATGTTTCAGTAACCAGAAATCCCACACAGGCTGCGGCCTTTCCCAGCAATGTATTTTGCGATACAAAAAAATGTTCTTGTTTGTCTGGTCAAAATATTAATTTTTCTCTTTTTTTTGCACATTGGGGTTAAAGCTTTCTAGTAGAATTGTACCTCAAAACAGCGTCACAGGTATTGTGCACCCGAGTTAATATTTGGACAGAAGCATCTCAATGTAACATGTTAAATTAGTTGCAATGATAGAGTGTTTATGTACCAATCCACTGTACTTTCTTGTTTACTTAGCTCTGCTCTATAAAAGGCGTTCTTTGCTTTTCGTGATTAAATGCTTCCAGATGGTAATGAGAAGAGCTGAAATTCTTAAAAACCAGATGGAAATAGTTGTGGGTTTTTTCAGAAAGTATTGTTCCTTAAAACTATTTTGGAGGCAGGAGAGGCAAATGAGGCTGAGATCTCCATATCTGTCTGTATTGCTTGGTGCCAGGTGATACCTGGGGTTCTGAATGTCACTGGTCTTGGTAGTGTAGCTGGGATCTGTGTGCAATCCAGGCAGTTCCTTTGTAGTAAGCTTTTAGGGAATTAATCTGCAACTTTGTCTCTGCTTGTGACTGACAAAGTGATAAAATCATAGAACAATTCAGGGTGAAGGCAGCCTGGAAAAATTATCTGGTCCAACTTTTCCTTTATATATCAGCAAGATTCTGTAGTCAGAGTAAGCAGTGTGACTCAATGTTTAAATATCTTCCAGAATTCTGAAAGTCTTGTAGAAGATGTAAGTTCAGGTATAATAAGAGCTGACCATCCACTAATTGAATTGACTTGACAAGAAGTAATTATTTGATACCATTCCCCTAAGATAGCTTGTTCTTTCATGTAATTAGTGTAACGAGAGGTGGTGTGTGAGTGGTTGCTACGTCACTGTTTCACTGAGCCTATTTTGGAAAGTAG
This sequence comes from Ploceus nigricollis, assembly GCA_013399945.1. Classification (NCBI taxonomy): domain Eukaryota; kingdom Metazoa; phylum Chordata; class Aves; order Passeriformes; family Ploceidae; genus Ploceus; species Ploceus nigricollis. The sequence goes on along the minus strand of VXBC01005202.1, from coordinate 1,195,865 downwards.
TGCACACCAGTTCCTTCCTGTTACAATGTATTTTGTCTCTATTTATACCAAATGTCCTGATTACAGATCTTAGTTTTGCTACGGAGTCTGAAGGGCAGAGTCGCTGTGATAGTGCCACTCTATGGATCAGGATTCAGGCACTTGATTTGCAGAGTACTGGAATGTTTGTGCTTCTGCTTTCTGAGAGTTTTTGTTTCTTTCATGTCCACCCAAGGCTTGGCATACACATGCTAATTTTGAATTCTCTGTAGTGCAAAATGTTTTTAGTTTTGTACTTGGAATAACATCTTTTTATTAGCAAAGGGTGATAGAAAGGTGATTTCTAGAAGATTCTGCTGACAAACTCAGAATTTGTAGAAGCTGTGCATTTGTGTGTGGTATAGAGTAGGGAACTTGTATAGAAGTGATGTGAAAAACATTCACTTTGTTGCTCATCTAAATTATCAAGTATACAGTTCCTGCAAAGGAAGGCTTTGTTATAGACTGTTTAAAACAAAGCTTACTGTCTTTGAACTCCACCTAAGTCTATCTTCTCTTTCTAACAGGTCACCAACAAAAGTTGGAACCCATGTAGTAAAGGTGAGTTTCTTCTTAAAATCAGTCAAGTGCTTGTTGATGAACACAGGGTTGAGTATTTCTACCTACTGTGCTACAGTACCCCGACATCTGCACACAGAGGAAATTACAGACTTTCCTTGTTGTAGGTAGCAATTGTACTTGTCTTGAAATTCCAGCTTTCCATTTATTTAGGGTATGTTACAGTGTCCTGAAGCTCATTTTATTCTGAAATGTGTATGTGCAATTTAATTAAGCTGTATGTGATTACTGAACTGTGCTCTTTTAACTGATTTGTGAGTAGTAAGCAAGCCTCTGCAGCCACCTGGGTTTTGGTCCTGATTTATATGAAATAGTTGATTGTGCTTTATTCTGTCTCCAAATTAAGAGAAATCTTAATGTTTATACTTCAGAAGCCTCCCCTCTAGGTTATGTGAAGATAAACCACTATATTTAGCTTAATGAGACAGCGTTGCCACTTCCCACACAGGTAATTGGTATTCTGTGTGTAGTGACAGCACGGCTGAATCCAGCACACAGTGAATAGGTGAGGAGCTGGAACCTTGTGCAAATAACATTCATTTCCTGGGCTCAGAAGGGCCAAAGGTGGTGCTGTACAACACTTCTGCCTAATGAAGGCTTGTAGATTTGTCTGCAAAGTGTTGGGAAATCCTAGTGAAGCAGTGTTTCTGAGCTGCCAGCAGTACTCTGCTCTGAATCAATAGTATTTTAACAGTGATACCGTATCTTGCTATACCTCTTAGGGAACAGGGCCTTACCCCTAATTTTGTGTTCTGTTTAATGTCCCTTTAATAATTAAGTATTACATGTGTAAGCCTTTCAAGCAATGTTGTTTTATCATTCTCACTAAACTGTGTGCAATCAATGAACTTCAAAACTAACTTTAATGTCTTCATGAATTGTTAACTATGAAGTTCTCTATGTTGCTATTTGACTTTTTAATTTTTTGAAGTATCTTCCTAAATCAATTGTTCAAAGCTAAATTTCTGAAGGTGGGAAAAGTAGTAGCTTCTCTGCTTGGTATGGTATCAGTTCAGTGAATGTGTGACTAATAGTATCGTTTGTCTTGGAATGGGTAAGAAATATTTCCTAAGTCCAAAGTTTAATAGGTGTGTGAGTTTAATGTCAACAGAATTGGAAATTAATATAATGGGCTTCTGTAGGCACTGATTACACTTAAGTATTTATGTCCTCATACGTTTGAAGATAGACTTTAATAATAAAGCAAAGTAGAGCTTGCATTTAGATTAGAAATGCTTTGTGGCAGGAGGGAGTGGAGAGGGAGGAAGAATTTTTCTGTAATTGCAGCTGTCTTTGCACAACATGCCATTTCTTTAGGTCAGAACTCTCCAAAATGGATGTCAGCAAGAGTTTGGGGCAGGGAGGAGTTTCAAACATATGTTAGGATGCTCTAGAGGTTCTGTTTGGTTGTCTGAGAGTCTAGACAAAGTCTAAAGAGAAATTTCCTAAATATCTGTACTAGACAGTCACTCTAAATAAAAAACCAGGGACAAATGATTGAAAATACCCGTAGTTGGCTCTGCTTTGAGGGCTACTGGATCTCTGCATATCCCTTCCAATGCCAAGGATTCCATCAGGTTCCACTTTAGATATTGCTGATATATGTGCTTATGGACAATGTGATGTTGTGGCCTTTCATTGGACTAGATCGTCTTTAATGGGTTGGGTTTTTTCCCTAATGCAAACTCTTCAGGATTCTAATAATTCATGTAGAAGAGAAGGGGTATGATGAAGTTCTTACTGGTCTATATTACCTGAGGTTAAAGCAGTATCCTATGGTATAAACTACTTGTGATTCTGAACTAAAATTTTGCAGGAATTGATTAAAATGTTTACTCACAAATGGAATACTTTCAGTTCAGCTTATTTGGATTTTGGAAGGATCTGCATGATGGCTAAAATATACAATGTGCACTAGGAATAGTTGTAGAATGTAAGATTCCATGTTAGACCCTCAGAAGCATATTTGTGACCACTTGATAGAGCTGCCTGCCTTAATTGGAAATTTCTAAACAGTTTCTACTATATGTGGCTATTATACAGTTCTTGCATCCTTTCCTCAAAGCTGATAAAGAAAAGATAAAGTATTTTAATATGGAATTTCCTTGCTGCAGATTATTGTATGTGTTTGTTTCTCTGAACTTCATGCTGCCTTCAGTTTGATTTTAGTTGAGGTTGCAGCCTCTGCTATATAACTGCCTATTTTGTTGCACAGTGTGCAGTCTTTCTGTGCATGACTCTGAAATAATACTCATGTGTACTGAGCATTACTGTTTAAACATCTGACAGCAGTAATGTGTGAAAATGTGCCAGATTTCTTGTCCTTTATGCTATTTAATTTGTTGGAGCTATATTTTTGTTAGATCATTTTACTGAAGAATTTAGTACCATCATCTTCTGACTTTTTCTTTTGTAGGATATGGACAATAAACTACACAAAGCTGGAAATGAAACATTTGTACGAGAAATGAAACAAGATGATTCAAAAGAGGTTAGTTAAATATTGCCTTGAGTTTCCAGCATCACACTAAAACTATTAAATAATTTAATGATGAGTATTCATCCTGAAACTACCATAGGTTAGAATTGGATGTTAATGTTAGTAAGAATGTTCATCTAAAGGGTAAAAATCAAACTAAGTGTTCTAAAAACGTATTTAGGATTTAGTTTTGAATTATTTGTGTAATTTACAGGATCATATTTAGCAGTACATGAGAACTCTGAAGAGTGAACAGCTTTTGTTTTCTAACTTTCTGTGCAAGTATATTCAAGAAGACTGGAAATTAATTACTTTGTTTTATCTTTTCAATATGCCCATTTCTGCACCAAGGTTCTGGTCTCCTTTTGAAACAAAATATATTTTGTGTAGAAAACAATTCTTCAGTGGAAGAGTTCTTGTGGGTATTGTGCAGGCTGACTGGTTTGTGTACCCGGGATGGGCCTGCTGGTGACTGGTAGAATGGTTTTGTTTTGTTTCTCTAGATTATTGACAGTATTATAGAAGAAAGCCAGAAGGCCCAACAGCTGGAGGATGATTCTTTAGCTCCTAGAGGAAATGAATTGACTGTTCCAACTTCAGATGCAAATGCTTGGATTTCTGGAGCAGGTATCATTAGTGATATCCCAGAAGTACTAGCTGCTAAAACACCATTACCAGAAGACACTAGAGAACCAGAGGATCAGAGTGTGTGTAAGGACGCTGAATTGGAGTCTGGGAAGCTTTTGTTTAGTTCTGACCAACAGGAATCTCATAAACCAACAAAAGTAACAAATGCAACTGACCATAAAATGGATGAAACTGAAGCACAAGGAGAAACATCAAAAAAAGAGGACATAACAGACAAGAAAGAGGCAAATACTTTAGAAAAAGTGGCTTCAGATTTATCTACCAAAGACCTTTCTACAGCAGAAGAAATGCCCCCAGCAAAGCCACCAAGGCAGCTGACTGTAGAGCCTGACATAGTTGCGAGCACAAAGAAACCTGTCCCAGCCCGGCCCCCGCCTCCCACAAACGTTCCTCCCCCAAGGCCACCCCCCCCTGCACGGCCAGCTCCACCTCCCCGGAAGAAGAAGAGTGAACTGGATTTTGAAGTGCAAAAACCTGTTTTAGAAGGCAAGTATTCTATTTTAGATGTGTTTACTTATCTACAGGGTTATTATAATTTGTGTTTTGAGTGAAGGATCATTCAGTCCTGTAATTTTAGATTAGTTGATAGATAAAAAATCATTCAACAATCTTAGCTTATTACAATGAAGTAGTACCCTTCTGCTTTACAAGTGTTCCTCATTCACAGACTTTCTTGTAAGGTAAGGCTTCCTACTAAAATAGCTGTAGCTGTAGCAAGAAGTTGACTCATCAATACACAAGCTAAAAAACAGTTACTTCGAATAAAATATGTGTGTGGTCTGTATTTACACAGAAATGCAAGTCAAGATGTGGACTCAGGTCTTATGAAAATGAGTAGTCCTGGCTTACTAGGGAAATGACTAAAAAGAAGTTAATTAAGCTTAAGAGACCTAGGTGTGAAATCATGCCTGAATCTCCAACTGTATATGAAATACATAATTGTAAGTTAGATATTGTGGCAGTTGATCATTAAAAAATACCAAACTGGTCAAAAGGGTGTTCAGGCCTGTAACTGATGTTAGGATTTGATGCCTATGGCAAGTGTTATGCTCTTCTTTCTAATAAATCTCTTTTCAGTTTCTCGAGACAGCTTCACAGCTGGTGGTCTTTTAACTTCAAGTTCAGTGACAGAAGGTGTGCCCAAAGATTCTCAGCCTTCCTTGGATTTAGCCAGTGCAACTAGTGGAGATAAAATCGTTACTGCCCAGGTATTGGGAAATGGTTGTAAGTTTGATAACTGGAACATTTTCTATTGCTTCAGTGTTACAGTAGAGATAATGTAATCTGTGTCTGCACAATTTCAGGAAAACGGGAAAGCAGCTGACGGCCAAACAACAAATGAAGTACTTGGACCACAAAGACCCAGGTCAAACTCTGGCAGAGAGCTCACAGATGAGGTATCTATGGCTGTGGTCTGTACATGGTACACCTTTGTGCTTGCTTTCCCTGTCTGGTAAATGAGTTGTTGTAGTCAGGTCACTCTTTGTTCTCTGAACCACTCCGTGCTGTCACCAGGAAGTAAATAGCTGGCTTTGTCCACCCAAGAACTTTGTGTCCCCTGAGTCATGTGTGGCATTAGCCTTTGGAAGTGTGAGCTGTAACAGATCTGAAATGCCATCAAGTTCATGAAATATCTCGAAGGATTTTCATGGGAAGGAAACCTGACATTTTGTCATGTGTCTAAAAGGGGAAGGAGTCAGCAATAGGAAAATTATCTTCCTCATACTAAAAAAATAGTTTCTTCAGTTAATAATTCCACTAATCCTGATGATATTTTGGCTTTTGTAAGTTTTCATTTGTGTCTATCACTGTAGAGCTTTTTTTAACTGTTGCTGAACCTATGTAAGCATTCATGAGATACTCCAAATAAACCTTTTCCTTTGTGGTGCTAGTCAGTTCTAAATTCCTTTTCTCTCTGTATGTTAAGTTTGCCCTTGGCTAAACCTAAGATACAGCAGCTGGAGTAGGAAAGGGGAAGACTGCAATGTCTTTTAATTACATAATATGTTTGATATTAGCATGAAGGGTGTCAGGCAGTGGTTGATGTCTCTATAGCTGCATTTTTGATTTATGAAATTGAAGCTTGTGATATGTAACTGTTCATCTTTGTCTAGTGGTTGATAATGTTTGCACTAACATGCTAATTTAAACTTAGTCTTTGCAAAATAATTATATAGTGAGCTACAGAACTTCCCATTAAGTTAAGTAATCTGTAAGTATTGATGATTTCTGTTTTGCTCTATGTTTTCAAGTCTAATCAAGTTCTCTTCATTTCACATCTTATTTTTTTCCATAGGAAATTCTAGCAAGTGTAATGATAAAAAACCTTGATACAGGTGAAGAAATACCTCTGAGTCTGGCAGAAGAAAAGTTGCCAACAGGCATTAATCCCCTGACTTTGCATATCATGAGGAGAACTAAAGAATATGTCAGGTATGAATCATGAGAGCTTTCAGCTCATAAGATGCTGTTGCTCTCACAGTTTTTACATAAAGGGAAGCTGCTCTTACACAGGTACAAAGAGCCCCAGTCCATCTGTCTAACTAATCTGAGATAATTCCCAGTTCTCAATGGACCAGGCTCATTATTGATTTCTCTCAAGTTAACTAAAAGTTGCTGATATTGCTGGAACTTGACAAGCAAGTACATCTGAAAATCCACTGAAATACAGTTAGCCTTTGATGTACTAAGTGTCATTTCTATGCTGAATTAAACACATTTTACGTTCAAGTACTGGATGTTGTTCATGCCACCACCTCCTGTAGCTTTTTCAGTGTTTCATAGGAGACTGTTTCTCTGAAGATCTGTTGTCATTAGTACAGCTGACTGCTTTGAGGTTTGCCTGTTCTTAATAGAGCTTTAGATCCTTCTAATATGTAAAATGGAGTCTTTTTGCAATCTTTGATAGAAAAAGACATGTGCTTAATGATCAGAAAATCGTGTCAGTCTAGATGTTCTTTTCAAAGGCCCATATGAATTTATACATCAGACAATTTATAGGTTTTTTGCATTGGCGTATTACTGAGAAGCTCACTTTTCTAGAACTCTCTTGTGAAAAAACTTCTGTTTCAGGATTAACCAACTATTAATTTATTTGATCTGTGGAAAGCAAGATATGAGAACAAAGTGGCATGTTACCAGTTCCTAGTAATTTAATGTATTTTGTCTGCTCTTAGCTTTCAAAGTGTTACTATAAGCTTAGGTTGGAAATTTGTGGCAGGGAGTAATATATCTTTGGTGCCTTCAGAGTGTGTGCAGCTTTAGTATCAAGATGCCTAAGAACTGAAAGATCTGTTTATTATGTGATTAAAATAATGTCCATGTTTTTCCAATGTGTTACATAGAGGAACAAAGATGGATCCTAAAATGCAGAGCTGACTTTACTAATGTTTCACTCCATTTAGATTCATTATGATATCCCATTAAACAGTCACTTCTGTATTTCCTAGTAATGATGCAGCACAGTCTGATGATGAAGACAAAATGCAGACACAGCAAACTGACACCGATGGAGGGAGGTTAAAGCAGAAAACGTAAGATGCTGTTTTATGCCTTTTCCTTTCCATAGAAAGAAAAAACAGATTTTATTTTTCTAAGCTGAAGCTTCCCTTTTGATTACTGAGCAAGTTACCTTTCAAGTAATCATTTTACAAGAGATACATGATTTTACATAAGCCTGTAGCTCTGTGGTTGAACTGAAGATTGCATGACTGCTGTCAAATTTACTGCTTATTTTAAGAGGCAGTAATGAAAAAGGATAAGGTTGCATTACAAATCAAAATTACTGATACATAGTGGCAAAAAAAAAAAAAAGACAATTTTCCATTGTTATGTGTTGAAAAAGTACCCTTGCTTTTAAGGACTCAACTGAAAAAGTTCCTTGGCAAATCTGTAAAGAAAGCAAAGCACCTTGCTGAAGAATATGGTGAACGTGCTGTAAATAAGGTTAAGAGTGTTCGAGATGAAGGTAAGTGACAATCCTTTTTTTTTTTTTAATAGGATAATTGGTTTATCCTTATGCTTTTAGGAGTCAAAGCTGGCAGAGGAACATACACTGCTGCATTCTACCACTGTTCTACAGTTGGTGATATGAGTTTTTTAGAGTTGAACCTTGTAGCTTAGTAGGCATTTTGAGATGACCAGGTTACAAGGATAAATTCTTTGTAAAGTAATAGTTGAGAGACCTTTTCAACTAAACCAGCTTAATGCTCTGATTTTTTGTTGTGTTGTTAGATAGAGGTTTTGATATCAAAGCGTACACTTTTTGGAAAGTTATTCCAGCAAAAGTAGAAGTGGGGATTATCTTCATTACTTTAGTAAATCAGATTGTTTTCTGGCAACCAGTACCACATTAAGAATACTCATATAGCTTGAGCTCCTGTTAGATTTCCCAACTACAACTGAATTCTCCCCTTCTTGTTTCATCAGTGTATCTTCTAGTGCTGCAGCAAGCTGGTGTAACCACAGCCTGAAATAAGTGCCATGGAACTCCTACACTTCAGTGTCTTGTGTTGCCAGTGGCTGTTGGCCACAGCTCTTTTGCAATTCTTGTACTTCATAGGCAAATCACCAGGCCGTTGCATTGGACTCAGAGAGAAGAAACCAATAGACTTGTTTTCAGTACACATCAAACTGACAGGAATCACTTAGTGCAGGATCTGCTGAATGCAAGACAGGTGCCAAGAAAGGGGCAGAACAAAAATTGATAGCAGTTCTTATTTTCAGTGTTTGGATTCGCTGTAGCCTAAAATAAATGAGGATGAATTTTTAGACCTTAATGCAATACTGTTCTTATTTTGCTTTAAGATCTTTAAATTGCCTATAGAAATTGTCTAAATCAAGACTAATCCACTACCAAAAAGCTTCTAACATATTAAATGGGTGCTGCAATATGTAGTGTTGAATTTGTGTTCCTCTTAAGTCTTTCACACAGATCAAGATGATCCCTCTTCCAGTGATGATGAAGGGATGCCCTATACAAGACCAGTTAAGTTCAAAGCAGCACATGGCTTCAAGGGACCTTACGATTTTGAACAAATTAAAGTTGTTCAGGATCTCAGTGGAGAGCATATGGTAGGTCTCAAATTCCATCTGTGGTTTTGCTCAGTCTGTTCAGCCTGAGATTCAACTTCTCATTTTCATCTACTTGCTGACCTCCAAAAATGACTGTCAGGTTTATTCTCTGTGAAAAACTTCATTCTGGAAAATAATAGCCTGGCAAAAAAAAAAAAGAAAATTTGGCTGGTTTGACCAGATCTTCAGGGGGTAAAAAGCATGTAGATTCCTAGGCATCAGGGATTCTCCAGAGCTTTCCTTCGAAGAGTTATGGTATCAAGTGGTATTTGTTTTTTTTAGTTCCTGCAGTTGCAACTTTAGGCTGAAGTAAGCCATTTTCCTCTGTCAGAACTGAGTGCACGGCAGCAAGCCTGACCTGCTCAGCAGTAAATAAATTAGTCTATTAGACAGGTGAACACAATATTGAACAGAAATACTTAATACGTTTTGGAGACAAAAGTCAGGAGTGGTAAATGGTGTATGTGAGTCAGAATGATAAAGTGGGGAGAAACCAGGATAGGATATTGCAGAGATGCCTGTGGAGAATCAGGCAGAAACGCTGCTTATTCATCACTGTTTGAAGTGTGCATGTTTCCCTATGGAGTCTGGAATACATTCTAGTATTCCTGATTTCTCAAACTTCTGCTGACAGCAGCTGTCTGACATTGGAAGCAATCCTTCATCTCTAAGTGTTGGGCTGGGGGTAATGACCTACAGCAGTTGGTGAGCAGAGATTCCAAGCTTGTCATCCACAACTGAACTTTCCGTTCCTGCTGGTAATACGTGTTAGTTTCCATCATGCCAATATTTGATTTCTTAAACCTAGGAAATTCCTCCAGATTGGTGGAGCATGGTGGAGTCAAATGCCTAGTAGCTCTTTATTCAGTAGCAGGAGGAAATGGGATACTGCTTGTGTGGTTATGTTTTATTGACTAGTAACTCTTTGGACTTGGCAATGGAGAAAGAATTGTTATCATCAGAGGCTTTGCAAAACCCTCATGCCAGTGATGAATGTAATAAATATACGGAGTACTCATTCTGGTTGCCAGTTGGTGTAACCAATCACAGTTTCTACTTGGAAAAAAGCATGCAAACCTCAAGTGCAGCTACAAGTACTTGTCAGTTCTACAAAACAAACAGGAGGTTCTGAGTCCCTCAGACAACTGTACGAGTCTTATGTGGAATTCTGTGGTAGTGCTGACCTCCTGTAACTCCTCTCTTGCAGTCATCTGCCCTGTGGGCTTTTTCTTTCAAACTGTTTTTGCACATATGTTGCACAATCCACCAGTCTTAATAATGCCTTATCAGTGTTTTGATCTACAGTTTATTTTACTTGTGGTATCTTGTGTGTGTCTAAAATCTTGTCAGTTGACGTTGTAGAAAATCTTTTTGGTACGCAGAGAAGCACTTTTTGTGACTTAAACAATCATCTCTTTATTTTGACAGGGTGCTGTTTGGACAATGAAATTTTCTCACTGTGGTCGATTACTGGCATCTGCAGGGCAGGACAACGTAGTAAGGATATGGGTTTTAAAGAATGCCTTTGACTATTTCAACAACATGCGCATGAAGTACAACACAGAAGGTATCTCTCTCTGCATGGCTGGAGCTCTGAAACAGTAGAAATTCTGGGTATTTGGGAACTTGATATTGACCTTGATGTTTCTGTTTGTGTTCCAGGCCGTGTCTCCCCTTCTCCATCTCAAGAGAGCCTGAATTCTTCCAAGTCTGATACTGATGCAGGGGTAGGTACACGAGGTGTTGGGAGGGGAAGAGATGATCTGGTTTGTAATGCCAGGTCTTCGTTGTTGCTTTATCCAAACACACATTAAGGAGTTCTTGGCTTGTGTCTTTTTGTTAAACTGTCATATCAATAGATGTCTTCAATCAAATATATTAATCCATGTACAAGGGGTGCAAGCAAGGAAGCCCATCACTGAATTTAAAGCATTACAAAATCTGCATAACTGTGCTGTGGCCTCCTGCCAGAGGAGATTGCTAAGTGAATTGCTATGGGGAAAAACCCTACATCATTGAATTTCCTGTCTTAGTGTTTTATCTCTGACCATTACTTGTGGTTAACATCTGACTTGATGTTTTTTCCAAGGAAGGCCAAAGTGTGCAATTCTCAGAAGCATAATGATACCTGACATATTTAAATTTTTCACATCTGTGTAGAAAAAAATGGAACATGACTGAAGAAAAGTATTCAGACACTTACTTGTAGAGTTTCCAGATCCTGTAGTAAACCTTGTCATTAAAATTAATGTATTTAAGGTGGTTTTTTTTTCTATTTTTGGCTTTCAGTAGTGTAAGAAACAGATGGCAGAATCAGGGTTTAAGTGAAGATCTTGGCAGTAGCGTTATTTAGTGTGTTGTTTTGGCAGAGGGGGAAGCAGGGAGGCCAACAGTTGTTCTTTAACTCATGTAAATGAGTGGGCTTGCTAAGCCACATACACCAGAGATGTTGTTTTGAATGGTTGGTTTTTTCTGGGTTAGGGTTAGTTGTTTTTCCTGGAGAGGTTTTGTACTGGAACTTCTAGGGCTTTTTTAAATTATTATTTTACACCTGTTAATTCTGAACTGGTCTCTTACTAGGAAGTTGTCATTCATGATATGCACTAGAAACTTGGAAACCTGAACTCACAGTTTATATGCTGAAGTAGAACACAGTTTTAAGGTTGATATACTTTGTTCCAAAAGCTTATCTTCAGGTGTTTGCAAATTGCTGTCAAACTGATCCCACTGAATAAGAGCTGAAAAATGGAAAATTTAGATCTTCTTAATTTTGCACTTTCAGGATGATGTTTCACAGCCCATTGTACTTGACATTTACTTTGGTTGTTTATTAGTGCAATATTGTTTGTTCAAATTGTTGTTGTCCTTATACTTTTTAAAGCAGTAAATACCTCATGGTAAATTCTTCCAGCTAATATTTGGTAATATTTCTATACATTTCTCTGATAGATTTGCAGTGGAGTTGATGAAGACCCAGATGATAAAAATGCCCCTTTTCGTCAACGGCCATTTTGCAAATACAAAGGCCACACAGCAGATCTTCTTGATCTTTCCTGGTCTAAAGTAAGGCACCTTAATACAGGCTACACAGTTCTTCTGAGTTTTCCTTGTTTTCTGTTGTCAGTTGCTACAGGAACCATACATTTAAACAATATGAAATGATCCTTGAAGTTAAGAGAAGTTTTGTATAGGCAACATTTATTCTAGCTGAAATAGCTAGAGCTAGAGCTGAAACAGCTAGAGCAACCTTCTTGTGCTTGTGTAATTAAGAGTGGTCTTAAAAAAAACCCAAACAAACCAGTAACAATTACAGTTGTGTATTCAATAATGAAAGNTGTGTCTGTTAATAACTGTGGAATTCTCTTGTTTCACAGAATTACTTCTTGCTTTCTTCTTCTATGGATAAAACTGTCAGATTATGGCACATATCAAGAAGAGAATGTCTTTGCTGTTTCCAGCATATAGACTTTGTCACTGCTATAGCTTTCCATCCAAGGGTAAGTGTAACTGCCCTCTTACTTCTAGAGCGGTAGAATTTAAAATTACAACATTCCATTCCCTTTTTTTTTTTAATTAAAAAAATAAAATTATTGAATACTAGAGTTTGTGCGCTTCAAAAATATGCTTCCTGGATAATATTCCAGAACTTTGTGTTCATCTTCACTGAACTTCACCAGGGCTGTCCATGGGGTTTAACCATGTGTACCTGTGAAGTGGAAAGTGAATTGTCTGTTGGCTGTACCATCACAGCTGATAGAGTGTAGAGTAACTTCGTGAAAAGTTAGAATTTCCAGTGAGGGATATTGTGAATAAATATTTGTGGGAAAAAAATTGTAATGAGATTGAGCAGATTGTCCAGAGACCACAGAATCCTTGAGAATTTTTAAAACTTGACAGAATATAACCCACTACAGCCTGATCAAGCTTTTGGAGCTGTCCTTGCTACAAGCAGGGGAGGTGGATCAGAGGCCTCCAGAGCTTAATTTCAATTTGCTTTTTATAATTTTTTTAAAATACTGTAATCAAGCTTCCTAATATTAATAAACCTCAAGTGGAAGAACAGTGTTTGTCAGTGTTCCCTAAACATACAGAACTAGTAGATGTATGGGAAACCATGAAAGGAGCTTTCAGCTCCTGGCAGGGTGAGTGTTGAGAGGGTAGAAACTACCTGTGTTAAAACAATGAGCAATTTTCTAACCTGAGGTATAACTGCATGTGTGTAATCTTGTCAAAAACCTGTAAGAATTTCAATTCCATTTGCCACAAATTTCTTAAACACTATAATCAGTTCATCTGAGGGTTCTTATTGGGAAATTGTGTAGAGGAGCTGTTTGGAAATGGGGTAGGAAGGTTTTAAGAAAGGCAGAAACTTACTTATAGCACAAGTCGAGATTAAACCTTGTGTGCTCAGGATGACAGGTACTTCCTAAGTGGTTCATTGGATGGAAAACTCCGACTCTGGAACATTCCTGACAAAAAAGTGGCATTATGGAATGAAGTAGATGGGCAGACAAAATTGATTACAGCTGCCAACTTCTGTCAGAATGGCAAATACGCAGTCATAGGCACCTACGATGGAAGATGCATCTTTTATGACACAGAGGTAAAAAAACTTTGAGACTGTGGATTTTTTTGTGTTAAATAACAAACAGATTTAGAAGCCATGGTTATTTAAATACCAAGAAACAAACCTTTTAAAGCTTGAAGCAAACTAATGTTTTTACACAGCTGTTTCAAATTAGGACACATTTTGATATCTTTTCAGCACTTGAAGTATCACACACAAATACACGTGCGTTCTACCAGAGGTCGAAATAGAGTTGGAAGAAAAATTACTGGCATTGAACCTTTGCCAGGAGAAAATAAGGTACTGTCTTTCAGTGCAGCTTTGGCCCAGTACTGAATTTTGATATTTATATCTAATGCTTAGTAAGTTTGTGCAAAATCTTTTTAACACTACTGAAATGAGCCTTACTCTTTGCTGATTTAGGCTTAATACAATACTAAGTAGTGGTAGAATAGAATATATATTCTTTTTATGATGTTATGCTCTGATTAATGTGCAGATGAAAAAATGGTTGCAGATGGCTAATTGTTTACACTCCTAAATTTATTTATTTCTTTTCTAGATATTAGTGACATCAAATGATTCCAGAATCAGGTTATATGACCTAAGAGATCTGTCTTTATCTATGAAGTACAAAGGTTATGTCAACAGCAGCAGCCAAATCAAAGCCAGCTTTAGGTAAGACAGTTTTGTAACAATGGAGTTGTTGGATTTGGGAAATGCTGTGGCTGAAGTATGGAGGGTTTTGTTTAAATAATCTACATTGGCATGAAACTGAGCTTCTGAAATGTCACTTGGCTTGGAATGCAAAGGTAAAAAAAGACTCTTATGAAGAATGATGAGCTGGGAGCTCCTGTGGGTGAGTGAATGCATTTGCATCCTGTGGACAGTGAGATGTGTGTCCATTACTATTGCTGTGAGTGCAGGAACTGTGCTACAGCTGAGGCTGGAAAGGACCTTGGGAGATCATCTTGCTCAGCCCCCCTGCTCCAGATAAATTTCCCAGATTAAATAATCTTTACTTACTGGGCTGTAGCCCAGTTAGTGTCAGAGTTTAGAGATGCAGAGCTACTGTAATGCATGCTTGAACAACTAAGAAAAGTAATGTTTTTCCTTCTTTGAATCTTTAGCCATGATTTTACCTACATTGTAAGTGGTTCAGAAGATAAATATGTCTACATTTGGAGTACATACCATGACCTGAGCAAGTTTACATCTGTAAGAAGAGATCGAAATGACTTCTGGGAAGGCATTAAAGGTAAAAACCAGCTTTTGATCTTTGTTTTATCAAAACTCACATGATTTAAAAATGGAAATATTTTATTTGCTCTGCATTTAGTGTGAACAAATTCTTAGCAGGATGCATGGTAATTGGTGGCCTGTCAGCAATCTTTGTTCACAGGAGACTCTCTTTGGGATGGCAAGAGACAAAGTAGCTTAGAGTTTGTCCAGCTTCAGTAAGAGATTTTTAATTAATGTAATGTTTTGCTGGTTGATTGTAGAAATCAAAATAATTATCAACCCATAATCCTTTATGGAAAAGTGACTTTGAAAACAAATACAAGCTTTCTCTTTCACAGGAGGCTAAAATCAAAAATGGGTGGGGAAAAAAGCAGCTCTTTTATCTGCTCCACATTCACACAGTTTTTGGAAAATGTGGGTGATATTTATATCAAATTTGTTTTGGACCTCTTGCCAGTTAGTTTTGGGCACTTAGAGCATCTTCTGAAATCCCTAAGATTATAGAACAATGACAGTTGTTCCTTGAATTCTGAGTTTACCTGATGCCACTAGCACTGAGATTCTTGTATATTTACTAGAAGTTCTGCCTGCTATTCTTGTAAAATTAACAAATTCTTGAAACAAGGTAATCAAAATTGGATTGTCTTTCTGAAGCGCACAATGCAGTCGTCACCTCTGCAATCTTTGCTCCAAATCCTGGTTTGATGGTGTCACTGGAAACTTCTGAAAAGCAAGAAGCTGAAAGTAAGGGAGAAGACTGTGAGATATCAGACCCCATACCCTCTGGTAGGTGTTTAAGCTGAACTCTGCTTGGTACCATGGTATGAGCAGGAAAATATTATGAATGCTTTTGATCTGGGTGCGGGAGCTTTTGATCTGGAGCTTGAGAAGAAAAGTTCTTGCAGTGGCATGGGTATATATTCCAATTTAGCATTCCACCTTGAACATTTTGGCAGCTGTTGCATACTTAAAAGCTGTGGGAGGATGTGAGATGAGGGGTACAGTTGACATCTTAAATACTTCAGGATTGTTCCTTTTACATTAGAGCTGTTAGGAGGTAGAGCTGCACCAACCATTAATGAAAAGGTTTCTTCCCTAGAAATGCAGATGTTTCTTGATGTATTGGCTAGAAATCAGAAATATGGTAAAGAAAGAAGGGTATCACAGTGATGTCATATATTTTAATGAGAGTGTGATTTATATATGTATTTTAATGGACTAACACTTTATTCTCTTTCCCGTTAAGGAGCTCTGAAGACAGATCACACAGAAGTGCTTTTATCAGCTGACTTTACTGGAGCAATTAAAGTCTTCATTAACAAAAAGAAATATGTATCTTAGTTGGTTTGCAACTGACAGCATAAAGCTATGGTACTGTGGGATTAAAATTCCATAAATAATGCAGACAAAAGCAAAGTATCTAATATAATAATGTTACAGGCTGATTTATTTTTAAATCTTTATTTTAAGGCTACTCAAATACTGGATCCTTGGAAAGCAGTGTGCCTGTTAAACCTGGGCTTGTAGGATAGAAAGAAATTTGTAAGAATAATCCTGCCAAACATTAGACTCTAAACTTTCTACAAACAGTTGTTTTGCCATGTCATTGTGAACCTGCACAGGTTTCTGCACAAAATCGTGTCCGCACATGTGTGTGCCTTTTGGGTATATGCACGAATTGGAACCTGTATCAAAAGCATTTTAGTGGTGCTTTTGGCCACTAGATGTCAGGAGCTGGGGTGGGAAAGGAAGGCTGGAAAAATGCTGAATAATGTAGTTTGATCTTTGCACAAAATTCCATTTGAGAAAGATCTTGAATTTGTAGTAGCTAATATTCAGAGTTTTAAGTTATGCAAGTTTTTGATGGGTCAGCAACCATGTGTAAATGTTTTTATAAATTTCTCAACTTCAGGACGTGAAAATTTTTTTGTTGTCTTTCAATTGTTGTGGACTTTAGATTCCTTTCTTATATATAATTTTTTGCACACTGGAGCACAATACTTGTGTAAAGAATTCTCTCATTCCGTGTTCACGGGCACCAGGATATATTCACCTTCCAGATAAAATTAAGCTGCATTAGAAAGTTCTTATATTTTACAACTATGTAAAATAAACTGTTTACATTTTTTAAGCATTGTAGCTTAAAGTTTTAAGTTCTTCTTGTTTGTTTAGTGCCACTGAATTTTGAAAGTCTTTGTAAATATTCATATAAAACACCTATGAAGTAACATTCTGGGCATCATAACCCATGAAATGTTATTGATGGTCAAATGTTTCAGAGAACAAATGTATCATTAAACTTGGTCACACACTTGGAAATTGTTGCTTCTTTTCCATTTTGATTTGTTAATTTGTCTTTTTTCTAAAGGAGTTTTGACTTGTTTCTGAGATCATTGATCCTGCAAGCACTTGTTACCTTCTGAGTTCTACTTTTCCTGATCTTGTCACACCTTTATTTCTGAAAGAATGGGGAATGGAGTACTGCAACTGGATATTAAGTAGAATTAAGAGTAATTATATGGTAGTTTAGCATGAGGAAAATTTCAAAAGTGTGCACAGAATCCTCTCCTTCCCATTAGTGGAAGAAGGAAGACATGGAAAGGCAGGAAGTGAGTCTCACTCACCATTTAATTCTTTTCTACTCAGGTGAATTTGGCTATGACTTTGTATAGAATTGTCTTGGACAAGAAAGGCAAAGGGTTTATTATCAGTCAAAACAGATACAAGTTGGTACACACATTCTATAAAATTATCTTCAGTTAATGCAGTTGGGTGAGTTTGACTCAGAGTTGAAAATATGTGCATGGATGAAACAAGCTAAACTTTCTCGGGGTTTTTTTGTTACTTTGAGCTCCACTGAATTGACAGAATTGAGGAGGTGGCACAAGAAGACATTTGGTTTGTGACTCCAGAAATCAGTTTCTGTAATATATGCAATATCTGTGTAGAAGACTGTAACTGACTGAGATTTCTGTGAGCTGTTCCCAGACACTTGTAGGGCTCGTTACAGATGTTGTACATATTTATTGACTCACACAAGTTAAGAAGCTGCTTTATGCAGTACAACGCCTTCACTTTGCTTACAGGTACCTTAATTCCAGAGTCTTGGCACATTGTGACCTTCCTTTCTCTGGAACTGAAAGTCCAGAATGGAGGAAGAGGCTTATGGGCTTAGCACTGGGGGTTTTGGGTATGCTTTTTTTTGTATGTGTGTGCTGCTCTTCCATTCCTGCTTTTCCCATATTATAGTTAAAATAGTAAATATAAAAATTAAGAATGAGTAATAGGAGAAGGGAGCTCTTATTAGCTGCTAAGATATACACAGAAGAGGGTGAGTCAAACCCAGCTTTGAGTGACTGAAGACCTGCTGCTGTCAACATGCAGTGTTGGAGGTACATGTGGGGCTGAGGGACTTTGGAAGGGGTTCCTGCAACATGAATGGCCTGCATTTTGGCAGTTGTTCTACATGTTCTATGCAAAGTCTCCTCTGTAACCTCTTAATGAGCTGAATGGTTTTGTGGGGTTTTTTTTTTTCCAACATGACTACTTCGGAGATATAAGTTGAACTGTTTGCGTATTAGCTGCCAGAAACTCTATTAAGATGTTTGTGTTTGGACCTGTTAAGTACTCAGATGATCATTAAAAAAGGGTTATTGTTTTTGTTATCCAGCCAGTAAACAAAGCTGATCTTGAGGAAGATTGACTTCCATTTATCTTGATATTCAGCTTTTCAGCACTCACAGTTCTGGTGTTCCCTTGCACTGATCTAGTATTCTCAATGCTTTTCCCCAGCTGAACTGTTCTGCTCAGTTTTGATGGTTCAGAAAGCAGTGCCTCTTTCCCTCTCCTTCCAAAAGTTGTGTTCATTGAGTGCTGTTCCAGTCTGAGTGGTGCTGTGTCCTGTCTGATCTCAGCCACTGCTGGGTCTGGAGGCTTCTCTGGTACCTTATGTGCTGCCTTCTGCTTTTGTCCACAGCCTCCAAGTTCTCCTTGCAGGTAAATGTCAGTTTCTCTGCTGAGCCTGTTGGGTTCAGTCAAGTGCCTTCACTGTCTGTACGTCAAGGAGTGCCCTTGCACTGCAATGACTTTCCTGTCTGGAGCAGAAGCACAGCATGCATGGAGATCTCCTGAAATAAAACATTTCCCTTTGTGCAGGAGGGACACTCTCTGGAGTGTTTTTTCCAGGGGCATACTTAACAACTTCTGTTAAAGAACAAAAGGTTGACATTCATGTCATCAAAATTCTGCTTACAGAAAGTGATTGAGAATTCCCAGGAGGCAAATTGAGGGATTGCCATTGCAGAGGAACCTTGGTGCAGGAAATGTGAATTAACCCAGTCACTTCCCAAGAATCAATAAAATGAGCTGATGGGAGTGTCACAGATTTTCAGCACCTCATTTCTGCTGTAGCTGGTTCTGGCAGTGAGTGGCTGTGGGTGGGAACAAAGCTGTGTCTCTGCTACCTTTGTCTCTTTCAGAGCTGGGCACCAAGCCCAGTGCAGAGGGACAAAAACAACAGATCGAGTAGCTGAATCATGCTAAAATTTGATTTCTAGATGCTGCACAAGTCATGTTTTCTGAAGTTAAAAAGGGGAGGGGTGTCTTTGTTTCTTTTGGTTGGTAAGATTCTTTTGGGTTTTGTTTTTTTAACTGAAAGCA
This sequence comes from Ploceus nigricollis, assembly GCA_013399945.1. NCBI lineage: Eukaryota > Metazoa > Chordata > Aves > Passeriformes > Ploceidae > Ploceus > Ploceus nigricollis. The sequence goes on along the minus strand of VXBC01005202.1, from coordinate 1,176,600 downwards.
ATGCTGAACTCTGCGACTGTCATGATACTAACACTGTTAAATAAATGAGCATTAGCCATAGGCATGGCAGAATCGATTCATCAGTCATGGAAGGCCACTATGCCTTTTTTGTCTGTCATTACCAATTTGCTGAACACATGTTGGAAAATGGCCACTGTTCAAATGAGCCAAGGTGAACCTATAAGTGTAAGGAATGCTAAGCTGTTAACCTTTTGAGGCAAACTTACCTGCTGCTTCTGGCTGGAATATCAGCAATGTAAATTTTTTTTGTTTTATCTGTGTCTAAGTGTTTTCTCTAGTTCCACATATGATACCTTGTTTGTTTGAGAACTGCTTATAAGCACATTGCTTCATTTTGTGAAAGTGGGAACAAACTGGAAGGCTGTAGGGAACTGTTGGCTGGTTCTGAGGATGTGCTGCTGGAGTCATGAACCCATGTTCTTTATGCTGATGTCTATAGCTGCTACTTTTGCTTTCCTAGTATTTTGCTAATAGTATTGGTCTCCTGCTAAGATGCAGTGGAGGCTTTTCAGTTCACATGGTTAGAAACTGGTATGTGCTTTGGTGATGGTGCTTCAGGCTTTAGTGTGGAATTCTGCTCAGACTATAATGCTCAGTAAATGGAGCACAAAAAATGAGTGAAGCCAAGTGCTATGTACAGAACAACACACAAAAGGCCATTCAGAAAGGAACACGACTAGTTGTTTAAGCCTGTGGGTAAATTTGTCTTTAAGTGCAGTAAGTGATGAGCACATGCTTAGAGCTGTGCCAGAAAGTTTGTTTTTCCACTAACCGTAACTCCTTTGATTTTTGTAGGGCTCATGCATAAATTTAAATCTATCCTTTAGTACCCTCCTGAATAAAGGCTGGTATTATATTATGGTGATTAACAGAACAGCTTGTTACAGAATCACACGTTACTCAAGATCCAGGGAGTCCTCTGGAGCTCCAGTCCAATCCCCTCTGCTCACCCAGGTCAGAGCAAGTTGCACTAAAGGCCTTTTAGTATCTCCAGGGATGGGCACTACATTTTTCCTAGATAACCTGTCCCAGTATGTGATCAGCCTCACAGAAAGTGTTTCCTTGTTATCTTTTATTCTGCTTCCACTTACTTCCTCTGTTTGCATAGCTAAATATCCCAATGCCATTTTTGTCTTATTAGACCTGCTGGACTTTGCTTAGTTCAATTTGTGCCTAAGGTTTTCAACAGACTCTGTTTTTATGGAAGTAACTGCTCCTTCCTTTTGCTGTCTGAAAACAAATAATGAAGAGCAGTAACAAAGTAAGAAAATTTGAAAGGGTGAGAGATTAATTTATTGGCCTGTGCAGTACTTGACTCTGCAGAGCATATTGTGAAATTTATTTGAGCAATGGTGCACCCCCCACCCCCATACTGTTTTCCAGCTGGCCTCACATATCTATACAAGGAAACAAACATCAGAGAGTTTTTTCTTCTGCCTTTTCACAGAGTTGTCATGAAAAATACTGGGCTGAGACCAGGCAGCAATGGCATTTTGACCTAAGGGGGGATGTCCAGCAACTGTGTGTATTCAGCTCTTAATTACTGTATTCTTTGTCCAAGCTAGAGAGCTGCTCATGGGAATTGTGTGAGATAATAATAATCCTCTTGTGTGTGGCAGTTATTGTAAATGATCTTTAAAGCTTTCAAGCAGAGGAAGATAAATAGGGGAGTGCTCATAAGCTGGATGTTGCTGTGTTGCAGTAGAGCAACACAGCTTAGCCCGAACCCTGTGCTTTCCTTCCATCCCTCCCATCTGATCAGTTGTACTCCAGGATGCAGAAGAGAGGGGCAACAGCTCAGGGGCATCATCACTGCAGTGCTGGGCTCCCCAGTACACAGAGAGACAGGGATTTGCTGGAGGGAGTCCAGCAAAGGGCTAGTCAGGGTATGGAGAGCTGGAGAGAGCTGGGTCTGTTCACTCTGGAGAAGAGCCATCTCAGGGGCATCTTGCCCATGTGTAAAAATTCCTGACTGGGTAAGTGTTGGAGACTTCCTGGGGGTATCCAGTGGAAGGACAAGTGGCCATGGGCACAAATGAGATAGAGGAAATTCCTATGTTTAAACAAACATGTAAAAATGTTGGCTTGGGGTTTTTTTCCCCGTCAGAGTAGTGAAACACGAGAACAGATTCAAACATCTGCCTCTTGAGGTGTTCCCAATTCACCAGAAATTGTTCTTGCCCTTTCTCCCCGGGGTTAGGGGTGGAGCCTGCAGGGCAGTGAGGCAGCCAAGGCAGGGCTGTCACTGCTGTGTGTGACCACGTTTGTGATGTGCTGGTGCAGGCAGCAGCTCTGCAGTTGCTGTCAGGGCTCTCCACCTGTACGGTGAGATCAGTGCTGGTCCTCACCAACAACCACGTCTTGACCTCTCTCCCTTCCAGTGTCTGGGTGTGCAGAGTACATGGAGTGAGGAGGTTTTATCTCTGCTCAGTTCTCTGTGGCAGAAGAAAAAAAGCCACATATAAAAAATGAAGATGGGATTTAGAGACAGCTGGAATTGCTATTAATCTTATTTGTAGTCCTGTATCTGAAAATAGTTAATGCTGGGTGTTTCAGAAGCAGCATCTTGGTCAAATTTTCTTAAATCAAATATGATGAAGTTACCTTATTTTTCAGGAGGTAAACTTTGGGAGAACTTTTAAATACAAAAATCTGGTGACTGCTGTGTCAATATTGTCTCTTTAAGGCTGTGCTAAGGGCAGCCTGGGACATCACACGGATTCACCATTACTGGTGGTGCCTCTTAGTGCTACTTCACCGACCCTCTGTGCAAGGAGGAGTTCACCCAAGGTCCCTGAAACCCTTGTATGCTCTTCCATGAAGGTGGATGCTGATGGGAGCTGCCAGGATGCACCTGCAGCTGCCGTGACTTCCATCCCAGGAGCTGGAGGAGGTGAACAAGGAGAGCAGTGTGTGCTCCTGCAGAGCTGAGTGCTCACCCACAGGGTGCCCTCCTGGGCAAGGCAGCGCTTGCCTTTGGCACTGCTGTCACCCCCAGGGGCTGTGCCCGTGCCATCCAGGATCAGTCAGCAGAGGGCAGCCCTTTGACGCCAGGACCTGGCAGCCTAAGGACCAGCTTCTTGCTGCACTGCTGAGCAGCCTCCCTTCACAGGCCTGGAGAAGCCAACAGGTGCCTGCTTAGTGACAGTGCCATTGACACCTCTAGCGATGGTGACAGGGCATGTGGCTCCCGGGGAGGAACAGCCATAGCTGTGGTGTCTGACCAGCTGCTCCTGCCATACCCAGCCTTGCACAGTGTTTGTATCTCCTGAGACTTGCAGATTTCCCCTGAGCACACCAGCAGTGAGGAGTGATGTCTGATCAAGATCCCCAAGCACTTCATTTGTCCCTTGCTTTGGCAGAAGGCACAAGATGCACAAAATTTGTTGCTTAAGGAGCTCTTCACGTGTGGACCTGGGGCAGTCTGTGCCTTGGCTTTGCTATCAAGAGGGGTCAGTGTGCAGATATCATTCTAAGGCCACTTTCTGGTTGGTTTATTTGGGTTGTTTTTTTTAATTTTGAAGTACTTGAAATACATTCAAACATCACAGCTGTATCTCACAGGAATTTTGAAGCTGGGAAATGGAAGATGTAATGGCATTCATAATCCTCCTCCTGCCCAGAAAAAAAAACCACATCTAGATCTGGGTAACTGAGTCTGGCAGGTTCCCTGCAGGAATGCAGGACCCTCCCCAATGCAGTGAAGCTCTTGGTTAATCACCTGCTTCAATTAACCACATAGGTAAGTGTTTTTCTGGGACAGGCTTGTGTGCAGGTGCTAGAAAGGCCCACAGATAACCAGTGAAAGCAGTGAAAAATGGGATTATTGGCTGATAATAATAAGTGCCTTTTATCTTGGATGGCTTGAGAAATTAAATCCTGAGCCTGCTACTAACCCTTCAGTACCTTTGGGAGGCTTTGTGGAGACAGTTCAGGGTCCCCTATATATGTTTCCAGACCTTATGTCAGCATCAGCTGCACTGACAGATATTTGTCAAAAAAAAAAAAAAGATTCTTCCTTCCTTAGTGCATCTTCTGTACTATAGTGCTACTGCTAAGTGGGAAGGATACCACTCTCAGTCTAACATGATGTCCTCTGGAAATTTTCTCTTCCTGTAGTCTGTGCTGTGCGGCAGAGCTGGGGAGGAGGTGTGGCAGGAGAGCTGTTTTGCCTGGGTGGGCTGCACCTTCCTCACTGGGAGCTACAAGCTGCTGCTGCTGCTGCTCACCCTCTGATCACTCAGGCAGGTGTGGGATCAAAATTACATTGGAGACTTTAAGGCTGTAGTCTCAAAAAAAGACAAAGAGATGAAAATGTTAGCACCTTTGAATCTGTGGGTTCCCCATGGCAAAGTGAGTTGGAGAAAGTTTGGTTATCTGAGGCAGTGCCACTCCTCAGCACTTCTAAATGCTCCTGCATGTCCTTGGGTGCCTTTCTTATGCTGATAAACAATTACTGGCTTTTTTTCCCTATGAAAAAGGAGATGAAAACTACAGTCCTTGCAGGCCTGGGTTTGTCTGTAACAGCAGTGCTGTGGCTGCTGTTGTCTTGCCTTAACACTTCTTGTGCTTGAGACTCTTACTCTGATGTTTAGTCTGCCCAAGATGGAATCACAGCTTTCTGCAGGTTGTTTTCATGGGATGTGTCCTTCCCTTTGCTTTTATTTTCCTTTTCATGCTTTGCTTCAAAAAGCAGCCTCACTGTTCACGGGTCTGCCCTGGCTGCTGAGCTCAGGTCAGTGGGATGCTGATGGGCAGCTCTTTGGATGCTGGCACCCAACCAGGCTCATAATCTTAGTAGGAACCTTTTGCTTCTGTCTAGATAAGAAATGGAGTGTGTGCTTTAGGGAGGGTTTTATTTCTTGTCAAGTGACCATTACAGCACTCTCCTCCCCAGACAAACACTCTGATTCTCAGAGCTGCTCCTAATGTAGCAAATGGAAGGCAGAAATGGCTCTGCCACAGGTGTTGGCCCCAGTCACTGGTATGGGCTCCCCTGCAGTGCCCAACCCCCTCTGAGGAACCACAGGGGCCAGGGGCTCTCCCCAGCAGCCAGGATGGACAGGGCTACCCTCACTCTGTGACCAGCATCGTTGTGTTACCTGTCCTTTTGTGGCCAGGTGAAGGAGACCTAATAATTTTATTTGCCAGTTCACTGCAGGGGAGTCACTGGAGCTGTGCTGTGAGGATTGCAAGTGGCTGATAAAAATCTCTACAAGAACATTCATGGGTGTGGGAATAAGGAAGTGAACCTCACTGTGCTGCTACTGGAATTGTGCATCACAATGCTTTTCATTTAACTTAGGTTTGGAAAAGATTCATGTTTGTGAAAATGAAATTCTTTAACTCATCAACTTTTTCTTTTTCTATCCCACATCTAATAGATATTTGATAATTAACAATAAAATTTCAGATTTGTTTTGCCTCTATGTAAAAACGCAGAGCAGTGTTTCATATGAAATGGTGACTGCTGCCCCTTCAGTGAACTGCTAAAAAGCAGAACAATAACTGGCTTGCATGCTTTAGGAGTCACAAATAACATTTTGAATGGTTTGGATCATAATGGCTGTATTCATTACCCCCTACAGATTGGCTCTCATAATCAAAACTACTTCTCTATATGATGTGTGACTTATGGCATGCCTATAATTCCAGTGAGATCCTTGTAGATAGTATTTAATCAGTCATATGGTACAATGTGTGTAAATTCCTATGACTACATGGCAACTCCATTCAATTCAGTATCTTGCTGTGAAGACACAACACACAAAATAAGTAAAAAAAAATTAAAAGGCTTTAATAAACAAAACAAAGGCCCTCTATTGTAATTTCCAAATCACCATCCTTCAAAGAAGTGCACAGTGACAAAATAATGAGGAATAGGAACTGAGTCCTAAGGAATCTTCTTTTCATTTCCTTACTTCTTGGTTTTTCAGCTGGGCAAGCAAATGTGATTGTGGCCTCTGTAACCAAAGCACTTTCCTATAGCAAACTCTATAGATTGGGCATTTTCCCGTTTAACCCCAGCTTGCAGCTCAGCTGCACACAGCTGCTCCATCCCTTCTCCCCAGTGGGATGTGGGGGGAGAATCAGGAGGTTATAAGTGAGGAAACTAAATACAGTTCAATAAGTAAACAAGTCACAAAACAAGGAATTCATTGACAGCTTCCCAGGGCAGACAGGTGTTCAGCCATCCCCAGGACAGCAGAGCTCCCTCATGAGTGATGGTGACTTGGGAAGACACTCTGAATGTCCCCACTCCCTTCTTCTGACCCAGCTTTATACCAGTCAGCTGCTGCCATAGGGTGTGGGATGTCCCTTGGGGTGAGCTATCTCGGCTGTGTCCCCTCTCAACTCATTGCTGCAATTTTGGGGTGGGGTGAGGAGCAGAAAAGTTCTTGCCTTGACTCTGTGTCAACGCTGCCCAGCGGTAAGGGAAACATCCCTAATTATCAACACAGTTTCCAGCATAAATCCAAAACACAGCCCACTGCCCTGGAGTAAAATAAATTTCACACAACCCCAACCAGCACAGAGATGCTCAGCAGAAAGCTCTTGTCCTGGGCCCAACTTAGCCTTGCAGGAACACCTGGCAGGGCAGGGAGATCACCAGCCCAAGCGGCCCCGTGCCCATTCGGCACCAGATCTCCGCCGAGTGATGTTCTAAAGGTCCAGCCCCTTGTCTCTCGGCCGTACCCTCGCTGGCCCGGTCGCTGCTGCATCCCCGGAGCCGCACCGCGCTCATCCCCGGCGGTGCCGGCGGGGCACGGTCCGGCCGTGCCCGGCCGAGGCACCGGGGCTGTCCCTGTGCCGGGGCGGGGTCCGGGCCACCTGCGGCGGGGACAAAGCGGNNNGGCACGGCGGCCGAGCTGCGGCAGAGCGTCTCGGAGGCGGTGCGCAGCTCCTTCGTCCTGGTGAGCGCAGCGCGGGCAGCGCCCGGGAGGGGCCGCGCCCGGGTCCCGCTCGGCGATGGGCGGCAGCGGGAGGAGCCCGGCAGCGCTGGGAAGGGCAGAGCTGGGCAGGGGATGCGCCGAGAGCGGGAAGAGGAAGAGGAAGAGGCTGGAGAGGGCCTGGAGAAAGGGCAGAGCTGGGTCGGGGCTTGGCAGAGCGGGGGATGCGCAGGGCGCGGCGGGGCAGGATTTGGGAAGCGCTGGGCAAGGGATGAGGAGGGCGCGGCTGGGCAAGACAGGGGATGGGGATCTCTTGTTGGGATCCCCACCGTGTGTGTTGTGTTGTGCCATCCCGCCGGCCACCTCACCTGCCGCCACCGCGCCCCTCTGAGCGCTCAGAGCCGGGAGGATCGCAGGGAAGCGGCTTCGTCCTGGCGTGGGGTGGCGGCAGCGGGAATTAACGGGAACCTGTGAGCGGGGGGCACCGAGCAAACAGCGGAGTGCAGACAATGTGAAACCGGCACATGGACAGGGCAGGACTGGAGGGCACAGCCTGGCAAGGTGGGAGGCACAGGGCTGGCGTCAGCCGGGAGCCCGACAGATCCCGGGAATCGCGCTCAAGGGTCTGGGGTGAAAGCCACGTGCGCGGTCAGATGCGCTCCATCCCGGCATGTGGGATGCTGCAGCAGGTTGTCTTTGTTGTGCTCACAGCTGTGCAAACGGTGGTGCTGTGCCTTGGGAGGATGCCGGGGTCAGCTCACAGCTTCCCGGGGCTTTGTTGGATGTGTTTCACTGGTGCTCATTGAATTACTCTAGCGTGTAATCAACTTTGACCTTGACTTTGATGGAAGGAAGGTTAGGCAATGGGATATGCAGAAAGTGCAGTACAAGTTCAGCAAATAAGTCCTATTAGTTCTCTACTATTAGATTGAATTGTATGTGCTGTTTAATAAATTGAGAGGGTTGAACATTTCTTTTAAAAAAGGAGTTTTCTTGTAAATTTCCAGATTTCTAAGCCTGAAAAAAAAAAAGCCATGGTGATAATCTAGCCTGATTTCCTCGTGCTAGTTTTTGCTTACTATGTGCAGTTGTTTGGGGATTCTTATGGGCTTCTATGTGATTTGCTTTCCCTCTTTCATCAACAATACAGAGGGACAAAGGCTTTGTACAGGCTGATGGAACTTTTCATTAAAAATAAAATTGCATATGTAGGACCAGAAGAGCTTTGGTATCCTACGTGCAAATGGTTGTGTGGCGCCTGTGTCAGGTTCTTTCTCTCAGAAGGGGAAGGGATGGGTGGGACTGCAGATGAAGATAAATAAAACCTTGACAGGAACCCAAAGGAGCGTCAGAGTCTGTCAGGCAGCCACTCTTTTCCTGATCCTCTCTAGGGTTTCATTGCCCACACTGTCCCTGCCAACTTCTCTCTCTTTCTGGCAGGCCGATCCCCAGAGCTGCTGTGCTGCCTCGTGTGTTTGCAGCCAAGCACCAGAGGAGGCTGAGGGCAGGTGTTTCTGATCCCTGGGTCCTGGCAGAGTTTCCTGCTTTTGACAGTTCAGCAGCAGTGGATAAATCCCAGCACTTCTGCACTGCTGGGAAGAGCCATAAGGCACTGCAGTGATCAAGGCGTGGGCAAGGAGGTGGCACAAGCTTATAGGACTGTCTCAGATGGCATTTTGAGCTTCCTCAGTGATTAAGGATGAGGTTTGCTCCAGCAAAAAGCTGGCTCCCCTCTATCTTCAGTTTGTCATCTTTGTGAGGAAGGCATGTCTGTGACTGGTGTGCTGGCTGTTGGGAGGGTACAGAGAGGATCCTGAGAAATGGTGGTGGACTGAGGGCAAGACTGAGAAGTTGTGGTTTCTGATCCTGTTCCCAAGGCGAGTCTCGGTTCTGGTGCTGATGGTGCTGGGCAGCCGCAGAGCATTGTGTGAGCCCCTCCCCAGCCCATCTGCCCTCTCCTTGCCACAGCCAGTGTGGGGCAGATGGAAGGGCCCAGCACCAGGACTGATCCCAGCTGTGCCTCACCCTGGGGCAGTGCTGAGCTCGGGGGTGCCTCTGGGAAGCAGAGGGTGGCCAGTGGGTACACGGGGAGTAGGAGCTGGTGTTTGATGACTGGATGGAGCAGGCTGGCAGCAAGTGATGCACTGTGTCCCAGGATGCCAGGAACTGGGACTTTCTGAAGCAGACTGGAGTTGCACTGGAGTCTTTCCCTGGCAGGATCCTATCCTCTTCCTGCATCCTGGACAGAGCAGGTGATGTTGAGTCAATAAAAAGTATGTGAATGGTTTAATACTCCCTTGGTCATCTTGTTAAGTGCCTTGGCTGTCTTCTTGCCTTGGGGCAATCGTAGCTGAAAGTGCAGGTATCTCTGGTGGTGAGCATGAAGGGGATGAAGGGGTGGTGAGCAGAATTAATGCTGCAGGTACCAGAGCACACACCTTCATCCCCAGGAGGAACGGACACCATGGGGCTCTTTCTGTGTGTTGGTTGAGCTCAGCACTTTGGGCATTCAGGGCACGCCTCGAGACAGGGAACTGTCTGGAGTAAGGAGCTGTTTGTAGTCAGTGAGTGAAATGCTCATGAATGAAAACATCTCAGTGAGGAAAGCTTTTAATGTCATGGAAGTGGTCAGCTTGTCCAGAGCCACAATTTGTGTGTTAAAGGAGGTGTCTCTCTAGCCAGAAGCGCCGTGTCCAGCCCGAGGGATGCGATGTCTGGTACAGTGTGGTTACAAAGCTGCTGTCCTGCAGGAGCAGTGAAGCCCATGCCGTCTTATTTCTGTTCCTGGTTTTTGATTTATGCCTGTCTAATGCAAGGAGAATATTTACGTTGTTGACTTTGGCAGGGCTTTGCTCCTTTGTGCTTGTGAAAGGGAAGCGCTGGGATGGTGGCGGTTGGCAGTGAGGGGAGCTTGTCCCTTTCCAAGGTGTCCTGGAGTGCCTGTGTCCCCACAGTGCCCTTTGGACCAGCTGCTAGGATGCGGTCAGAGCTGCTCCTGTCAGGGCCAGCAGGGCTGGAGCCGGGACTGCAGCAGTGGCAGGCAGCACCGGCTGTGGAGGGGAGCTGGGGGCACGGGGAAGGATGAAGTGCCTTCACTTGGGGCTCCTGTTCCCCCTTACTCTGCTGCTGTTCCCAGCATCCCGGCCGTCATTCTGGCCTTGCATGACAGGCTGTAGGGGAGCTCTTGGCGGGGAGGAAGAGTTCAGCAGGAATCCCTTGGAAGCAGGCACAGCCCCGCGGAGCCGCGCCGGGAGTGCCAGCGCTCTGTGGGAACCCTGCTGCTCTCTGCTCTCTTCTGCAAGAGCCTGCAGGGCAGATTGTATCCACTTCAGCTCTGAATGGTCCCTGATGTGTGCTACTGATTACAACTGGGGATGAAGTTTTGGCAGGCTAATTGACAAATAATGTCACTGTTTAAATAAACAAACAAATTTAGTGGAAGTGTGGCAGGTGGGATAAATGACACACTTGAATGATAAAGGGAAATTTTAAGATTAGGTTAAAGAAAGGAGCAGTCAAAACCCAAGTGTGATAACTTAAACCATTCTTAACTGAAAGATGACCTACAGCTTGAACTTTGGGGCACCAACAGTAAAATACTGTGTTAGAAGTGCCACTTCAGAGCCAAAGTGCTGATGGTACCTGGGAGAGGCATCTGGGCTAGAGCTGAGAGAGAGCAGCCAGGGACCTTTTGCAGTGGATGGAGATGGGTGATTTTGGCTCAGACCTTCAGTGCAATCTCCCTCCTCCCATCCTCTGATGTTGCTGAGTAATGGTGGGAAAGCTGAGCAGCAAGGCAGGGGATCCCTGCTCGGAGGCACTGGCTGGTGTGGGACCTGGGCAGCTGCAAAGGGCGGACACTTGCCAGCAGGATGCACCTGTGTGCTCAGGTGGGCAGTCCTTGTCCTGATGGAAGTGCCTGTGCACCTCTCCTTCACCCCATCTGCAGCCCGTGGAGGCAGTGGGGCACTGTAGAGTTGAGCAGTGTGAGCACACGTGTGTGAGTGAGATCCTGGGTCTTGTGGCACTGCCAGGACAACAGCAAAGGCTCTTCCTTCTGCCTAAGGATCCCAATCAGCTGCTCTTGTTTGGGTGGATGTGAGGCCAAAGCTGAGAGACACCCTGTGCCTCCCCTATCTCTTTGGGATGTGCTCAGCAGCACTGGGGCCCTGCAGGGAGAGGGGGCTGTGTCTCAACCCACGTGCAAGTTCTCCAGAAGTGTCGTTCTCTGTGTCGTGACAGGGAAATTAAAAGTGTGGGAGGCACGAGATCAGAGCAGCAAGCACTTGACAAAACACAGATGATGCATTTTCCCACAGTGCTGCCAAACCCAGTCATCTGGTGGCAATTTTAAGTCTCACACAATTGCTCTGATTTTCTTTAGATCATTTCTATACAGTTTAACTGAAGATGCATTTACTGCTTTGCCATGAAGATTTTAGAAAGGGTGCAGAGCCAGACTATCTTATCTGAGAAGGAGCAGCTGCAAAAGATTAGCCCACACTGGGTCAGCCAGGCCAGGGGAGCATCTCTGGGTACCCCCAGGGCACAGCTTGGTGGCACTCATAAGTCTGGGCCGTGCATCTGCCAGCAATGACAGTGTGGGAGAACCTCTGCTTACAAACAGCTGTGTGGATCCTTGCCATCCAGAGGTGTTCAGGGCAAGTGTCTGCTCTCTGCTGGTGCTGGGGGATGTGCTCCCTGAAAGCTCCCTGTGAGAGGGTGGGCAGTGTGCCAGGAGGAGAGGGGTTTTGTTTGATCCTGGCTGGGCTGGGCTCCTGTGGGGGTTCCATTTCAGTCAGATGCAAAAAAGAGATGTAAAGCTCCTTAATGGTGATACTAAGGAGGTTTTGACTGGAGGCAAAAAGGCATTTTGTTCTTTCTGTGGGGTTTTTTTCAGCTTAAACTATATTATTAGTGTCTTGATTTATGCTCATGCAGAGGAAATCAGCTTTCTGCATAGAATCCTCTTTTAATAAGCTAAATTCACTTTGATCAATGTGAAGCCTGTTTATATGCAGCGTTTGTAGTGATCTTGGCACTCAAGAGAGACAGAATATATGTGTGTTCCCCCGGGGGTAGTCAACATGCTGTGTTTGCACAATTTACATAGAAAAACAGACATCTCTGAGGCATGGGAGGAAATTCTGCCCCTGTGTAAGTGGGCGGGAGTTTTGTTTTTGGTTTAACCAGGGCAGGACTTGCCTGCTGTGCCCGGGTGCCTCCAGAGCTGGCCACCTCAGCTGGCCCTGGTGACTCCTGTGGAAGTGCTTGTGGGGAGAATGTTGTTCACAGGGGCTTATTCAAAAAAACACTTAAAAGCATTCTTAAAATTAATCACATGCTTTCCTGAATCGGGGCTGGATTTAGCCCAGGGCTGGCCAAGTGCTGTGGCCTGGGCAATGTGTGCCAGGGAAGTGGCTGAGTTTACCCCTGCCTGAGCACACACCACTTGTGGAGTGGATGAAGGGCATGGCTTGATGGAGAGGAGCAGGGCTCCAAGTGCACTCTGCAGCTATGTGGGGACAAATCTCTGGCATACTTCCTACTGACACCCAGTCAGTAGGGTAAGAGATGGAGCAATCCCTTGCTCTTCTGTGAGTGCCTGTGTGCTGAGGAGTGACTGTTATAGGATGAGCCTCAGTCAATGTGTCCAGTTCTTGAGGTTTTTGGAGGCAATGACAAGCTTTTGATGGGTGCAAAATCTTGTCCTTCCCAAGGCATCATTTAAATGTTTGCATCCTCCTGCCTGTTAGAGGAGAGCTCTGGGAAGAGAACGAAGCACCCAGCTCTTACATGTGTTTATCTCTTACCACGTTTTGCTAGCTGGAGTTTCAGCACTTGCTGGGCAAGGCTGAAAGTGCTGAGGACAATGTCATGAAAATGCAGGTGTCCCTGCCCTGACAGCATCAGCCCCAGCCCACCACTGTCAGAGCAGTGACACGCCTGGAACAGATGGTTGGTGGTGGTGCCTGCAGCCAGTGCCAGCACTGCAGCTGGGATTTGAGCTCTCAGAATCCAGTAGGGGATGGCTCCTGGGCTTTGTGTCAGCCTGTTCTGGTATCTGGAGATATTTGCAGGTATCTCCCCCAGCACCAGGAGCATTTGAACCAGGACAGCCTGCTGTAGTGTGTACTGTAGCATCATTTTCTATATGCAGCTGGGTGGCTCTTTCATCATTTCACTTAGCCCTCTGCATGCTGATTTATTATCTCTAATGGTGCAAAATTGCACAAAGCTTTTGACATTTCTGTGGCCTGAGGATGCAGGTCACGGTCACACACAGCAGCTGAGTTCCCCAGACATGGGGAACACGTGTGCTTCAGCATCCCTGGTTAATTGGCCTCCTCACTCCTGCTTTGTGCAAGGAAGAAAAGAGTAGTTTCTTATACCTTTGTGGCCATTGCTGTCATCTTAAAAATGCTGGAATATGTTTCCCTGTCACCAACTCTTCCATCTCTTTCATTCCCTTAAAAGTATAAATCAAAGCTCTCCCTTGATGGCTCCTCTTTCCTTCAACACAGCCCTGACTTATCTTTACAGTTTTCCCTGCCTCCTGCTGCTTCCCTAATGGGGTCAGGGCTGCTTGTTCCTGACCCCTTTCTCACCCCTCTCTCTCGCTGAAAAGCAGTTTCTTCTCTCCCTATTAATATCTCCTGTCACAGGACTGTTCCCAGGGAGCAGTTGCATCTGGAAGAAGACTCTGTGCTGGTCCACAGCTTTCCCCACTCCCTCATCCTGCCCCTGGCTCCATGCTGGGTGCCATCCCCACTGCAGCCTGGCCTCTCTGTCCCCTGAGCAAGGACACTGCAGGGAGAAGCCAGGAGAATGGCATCTCCCCTGAGCAGCAGTAGGAGCTGGTGGTGTCAGAGCGCTGTACATTGCTCTGGAGAGCCACCACAGCCACACATGTACCTGTATTTTGGCAGTGGTCAGGAGCCTGGGCTGTGGGCTGGGCTGCAGTGTCTGTGTGTGGGCACTGTCCCAGAGGTCTGGAGGAAGCCAGGGCTCAGAAGGGCAGCTGGCTCTGTGTCTGCCAGGGCTCTGCCAGCCTGCCAAGCACAGGCTCTGTACCCTTGGGGGACCCAGGGTGAGCTGGAGCAGGGACTTGAGGGAGCTGTTGTGCCAGCCAGGAAGGGATGGGGGGACACAGGGACACGAGAGGCTTGGCAGGAGCTGCGTTTGTGACAGGGGCAGGTAGAAAGGTCATGGTCAGGGGAGGGAAAGGGAGTCTCCATCTCTTGGAGGGAGCTGATGGTGCTGGCTGGGGTGGGCTGAATGCCCACAAAGCTGGTGCTGAGGGAGACAAACCCAGCTTCCAGCAGAGAACTGCTTTCCATGGCACTGTCGGGTTCCAGGAGAGTTGCACTGGACTCAGACAGGTTTTGCTTTCCCTCTGTGCCTGGGGAGCCCTAAACTCCCCCTTGTCCTCTTGCATGATGTTGCAATGTACGGATGTTTTTATTTGGGGAAGCTTTGAGGTGCTTTTGTTGACAGCAGCATTTTGTCTGTGGGTGGGTTGAAGCCTCGAAGAGTCCATCCCTTGCAGAGCCCATCCACAGCCTCCCCTGTGTTTGCTGAGGGGAGCAGAGTTAAACTTTACAGCCCCTTTGCACCTGCATCCAATGCCTGCAGCCTGAGAATGGAGCACAGATGAGGCTGAGACAACTTCCTGAGCTGCTGAAACCACTACTGGCAGGGCTGGGGTTTGGCTGCACTGCTGGGGTGCTCACTGTGCTGCTGAGGCAGCCCAAAACTGCCCTGTGACTTCCTGCCCTGTTCTTCCCCTGTGCTGCTCCCCTCGTGGGCCTGGACAAGTCTCTTGCCCTGTGCTGGCTCTGTCCCTGCCCCAGGGGGGTGGCAGTGCTCCCCTGCCCGCTGGCTCAGCCCTGCGTGCGAGCGGCTGCCCGAGGGAAAAAAAAAGAGTTTGAGACAGACAGGAAAGGGAGGGGCTCTGCCTATGTGCCATTAATTGCTTTAAGATGTTCTGGAGCTGGCTATTCTGGATTTGGATGCTAAATATAAAACTGATACTACATAAATAAATGATGAAATACAAGTGACATCTGAAAAGCACTGTGGGATGTTCCAGTTAAGAACCTAAATAAATAACATGTATTATTGTCGTTGTAATTACTATTTTCCTTTTTTAGCATGCCTGTGTTACAGAATGCTTTGAGAAGTCATATCTGGCAGAACTTCAGCTGTCCAATAGAAACCTGTGCCCTTTTGCCAATTTCTATTAGCTCTATTATTTTTGAAGGGGAAAATCAAAGCTGTGACGTGTTTGCACATCCCTCATGCTCTGCAGCAGATGCTCAGCTGGATGCAGGTGCAGTTTGGCTGACGTAGAGCTACCCTGGTCCCTCCCTCTGCTCCTCGAGGAGAAGGGCTGGATTTGAGCCAGGATGTACCTGTGCAGGCAGGGACTCAGGGGACTGCAGGGGCTGGGGGCTGGAGACTCCATGGCAGAGTGTCCTGAGCTGTCACTGTCACACAGCAGCACTTGGTGGTCCTGAGGAAGGTCAGGCACAGGGACAAGGGTACTGAAAGCAATGTCACATGCTTGTCCTACTGCACTGCCCTGTGCAGGAACAGTGCTGGATCACCTCAGGTGGGTGCTCATGCCAGACATGGGTCACACCCCCAGCTACCACTTGCCAGTGCTCTTCCTGCTGACTCTGCACTTGTTCCAGGCATCATTGCCAGAGGTGATGTGTGGAGGTGAAGGGCAGGTGGGCTGGAGTGGCAGCACTGCCTTCCAGGCTGGGCCACTCACACTTGGGCTGTGAGCTCTCACTGCTCATTGCAATGCAGCTGTTTTCTGAGGCCTGTTTGCTTAAGTGATTATGCAAGAATCTCAAGCTTTCAGGAAAAAAAACAGTGTTCCTGCCCCTCGTGGCTGCAGAGCTCTGCTTCAGAATAGGATCTGCTAAAGGCTGTGAACTGTGGAGTCCACTTCTGAGTAAGTGGAAGGAAAATGAAGAGTGTTATGCTGGCTGTTCTGGCTTCCTGTATTTCTAAACCAACTTGAAGATACTTCAAGCCTGAATTCATTTTATTTGACAGGCCTAATAATGACAAGTAAATGTTTTCATGCCTACAGTGACATCAACTTTTTGACTGTTTCTTCAAGCCTTCTCCAAGCTGGTGTCTCACACCAATACTGTGTCACTCTCAGGGTCAGCAGTGTGACTGTAGGCACTCTCTTTTCACTGGGAAGTGGGCATTACATTGAAAAAGGAGACTTCCACCTTGCAAAATACCCAGAACCCAGGGTCTGGTGCCACTCAGGGCTGTTCATGCAGGAGGGGAGGGCTGTGGGTCGGTGAAATGCTTTTGCACAGAGCTTGGGCGGGGTGGAGGGAAGCACAGGAGAGGGGGCTGGCTTTTGATTCGAGCTTTGGGATGGAAAGAGTGAGTCACTTCCACTGCTGATGTTTTCTTGCACGGTGCCAGGACTGTGCACTCACCCTCCCCTTCCCCACGACATGGCTTTTTGTTTCTCTGAGAGCTCCTGGAAGGTGCAGCCATCTCCATGCAGTGCAGGGAGGAGTGGGACACAGCAGCCTGGTGCTGCTGGCTCTGCACGTGGAGCTGGAGCACGGCACACTGGCACAGAGGGGAGTGCAGATGGGAGTGTGTGCACTCTGAGCCAGAGCCCTGTCTCATGAGAGCCTTAGCAGTGATGTGTTGCTGTCCTGCTGCCCGTGGAGGGCTGTGCAGAGCCTTGCTCTGAGCTGTGTTAGCACCTGGTCACTGCCTGCCAGGCCCCTTCTCCTCACCAATTCCTTCTTCCCTTCCTGATTGCCCACGGGGCTCCTCTCCTGTCTGCAGTGCACACCTGCTCTGCCAACCCCTCCTGGCCTCCCTGACCCCATCTCCTGCCTCTCACAGCTACACAGCCCAACCTTTGCACAATTCTTGCTTCCCATGATGTGTCCCCTGCACAGATCCATCCCCAGATGAGTAAAACCCCCATCCCCCATACTACCCTCCCCTGCACCACCTTGGGCCAGCTCCTGAGACCCTTCCCTCTCCATGCTTCCCCTGCTCCTCCTCCTTCTGGTGAGGTTTTCCTCCCTTACCTTTTCACAAGATGCTCTGCGTGTCTGCATGCCCACCTTACAGCCCATCCCTCTCACCCAGGTGTAGCTGTGGTGTCTCAGTATTTTGGTGTCTTCAGCAGAGCCAGGATTCCTGTCTGGACGTTTTTCTTGTGTTTTTAAACTTCTTTCTTTCTGGCCAGTGTAAAACTAGTTTTGGCCTGCTCATACCCAGATTTATGGACTGTTTTTCACCCTTGAGGTTTTACCATTGTGCATCTGCTACATCCAGCTCAGTGCTGGGTTTGCAGCAGGCTCGTGGACACAAGCTCCCCATCACCTGCTGAGAGCTGCCTCATTGCCTCCCTGCTGATTTCTGCCCAAAATCTGGCTTTGCTGAGAAGCCCCCAAACCTCTTGGCATCAGCAAGGCTGCCCTGTGTTGTGGCTGCTGCCATATGTGCTGACTCACACTGTCTCCCTGCTTGCCCTTCCTCCCCTGATCTCTGTTCCCACCTCTTCCCTTCTCCTGGAGTTTTGAATGCAAAGTCGTTGGGGCACAGGCTTTATTCTGGCTTTGCAGAGGTTTATGGCAGTTCCATAAACATTGGATGGCCAAGCCCAGAGTTTATGGGTTTTCATTATTCTTTCTTATGCCCAGCAGTCTGCAATGATGACTTCTCTGTGAATCTGAGCTTTTGTAAATTGAGCTCTGTAGCCTTTCTGCAAGCTTGAGTGAGAGTGTGTAAATGGGATCAGATGGCAGTGCAGGAACTGGGGGTGGAAATGTGAGGAGTCACAAATGTGATACTAAAAAAAAAAAAGCTCTTGAAGGCCACACAATTTGAGTTTTCCCTGACCTGATCTTTGAATCCCTAGCTGTAGAAAAGCTTTTCTGAGTATAGAAATTGCTCATTTCCATATGCCCATATGGTTTGCCAAGTGAGTTTGCTCAGTTCCCAGGCATCATTTGAATTCTCTCATGTACAGTCAGGTTTCTTCAGCAAAATAAAAAAATGGGGACTTCTCTCTGCTGTTTTTGAGGTGTCCTCATATTTCCAGATTATGCATTGCAGTGGGGAGTGGTCTCTGCCCTGGAGTGTTGCCAGTCTCAGAAGTGATGTAATTTTAGGTGTGACAGGTGTGTCCACCTCCATTTTTCCCTCTTTTAGCTTTTCATTCTCCAGATTGACTTTTCCTCTCATTTTCTGTGTATTTCACCTACTTGGCCCTTTGGTATTTAGTTTAAAATTTGGGCTTTTGCCTGGCTTTCCATGTAAGTGCACTACAGGGTTGCAACAGATGAGGCAGCAAATAGGCTGTAAAATGGTCACTGAATTTTGGGGAACACTTGTACAATCTGAGATAATACAGTTATATACATACACGTGATCTGTCCTCTTCCTCCTCCTCTCTTCAGCTGCTCTAAACAACCACAGCACTTTAAAAACTCATCTCAGTTGTGTCTCTCTTGCTGCTTTGCAATGTGGATGCGCACACTGGGTAGGGCTTCATTTCTGAGTTTGTGGGGAAGAGTCCCGTGCTGGGGGCTGCTGAACGTGCAGGTTTTTCAGTGGAAGGCCCAGAGGAAGTGTTGCAGGGCAGGGTGTGTGTGTTTGTGTGTGTTTGTGTGAGTTTGGTGGCCGTTGGGACCACGAGAAGTGAAAGTCAAGTGTGGTGCAGCTCCAGTGCTGGGCTTGGCTTCCGCCTTGCGCTGGCAGCTGCTGAGGACTTGTGTCACTGCAGAGGGACCAGAAAATTGGTTACACTGGAGCCAAACCAGCCTGGTTTGCCCCTTTATTCTCTGGATATTGTTTTAAATGAGGGATGAACTGATAGGACTGAAAATACAAAAGCTTTCTCATTGTTTTCCTTTGGCCTCTGCTTTAAAAAAATCCCCAAAGGAAACATTTTTCATTCTGTACGTTCACATCACTTGGGTTTTATCTGTTGTAATTCTGGGAAAAATGGATCTCAGAAGAGCATTAATCATATATAACAAAAAAGTAGGGGTTTTTTTATGGTATTCAAATGCAGAGCACTGGAAGACAGGTGGCTGCTGGTTTTCAGGCACTAAAAGTTTAAAATAGAAATGTTCTTTCCTATGCTTCTCATGAGCAAGCTGTCATTGTGAGCCTTTGTTTACAAAGCAAATAAACAGAATTTTATACGCTTTGTAAAATGGATGCAGAAAGGTGACAGTTTAATCTGACTTAAGTATCCCCCTCTTTGTTAATGGATAATTCCCTTGCTAAACCTTTCCTTTGCTCTCTCTCTGGTGGTTTCTGTCTTGGGGAGGGTTTGGGCTCAGGCTGGCAGAGGGCAGTGGGACAAGCAGGGCACTGAGGACAAGGACCTTACTTGGGTTTTCCCTCATTCTGGGCTCTTTGTGCTCGTGCTTGGCCAAAGGCAGAGCCTTGTGTTGGTGTTTGTGGGCATGTTTCTGTTGAAGTAATTTCTCTGAATTTCCTGTTAAAATGCCAGCCAACTCGCTTGTGGTGGGGAGTCAATACTCCAATAGACAGGCTGTTGTTCTGCCTGTGCTGCTGTCCAAGTGGAGCCTCGTGACCCGGCGTGGATGGGGGCTCCAGCACAGCAGCCAGCCCTGTGCACAGCCCCGTGCTGGGGGAGCAGCAGTCTCGGGGCAGAGGCAGAGGACAGAAAGAGCAATGTGTGTTTTTGGGAGCAGGCTGCTGTGGGGGGCTTGAACCTGAGGTTTTTTAAAGAGGGATGACTGGGCTTATCTGGGAGGGTGCACTGCTCTCATGTTATCTTTGTTTAAAGTCGTGCTTGTTTTTCTCTGAGGTATTTCACTTGTTTTTTATCCCAGCACTGTGAGCTGCAGTGCTTTGGGCTGGATGCTGCTGCTGGGTGTGCTCCATGCTGCATCCACAGGAACCACAGGAGAGGGCAGCTCAGCCCAGCCTGTCCCTGCTGTGTTCTCAGGAGCTCAGAGGAGCCCAGGAGCATCACAGAGCAGTGTCTGCCTGCCCTGGATGCAGAGCTGCTGTGTGTGTTACGGATGGACGCCTTTGGCAGCGCTGCACGTTTTTTCCTGCAGAAATGGATTGATTTTGTTGCTGGACTGGCAGCATTTCTTTGTACTTGGGTATTGGCTTCCCCTGTGGAGGAATTTGTGGTTTCTAAGACTCTAATTACTTTAGTGTAATAGTTTTTCCTCTGCTTTTGCAATGACTTTGGTGGGTGCCATCTGCTGTTGTGACAGTGCTGGGCAGTGTGATCTGAGCCCGGGGTGGTGTGGGCTGTACACTTCAACCTTCAGGGAAGCTAAGACTTTGAAATCCCATTTTCAGCATTTAAAGCTTTATCTCCAGCCTTTCTGGACTGATGGGAGTGTGAGGACCCAAAGGGTCAAAAGGGCAACAAATATTTGGGATGGCTCCCTCCTTGCTCCGTGGGTTTTACAGGGGCAGGAGCATGCCTGGCCCGCTGGGCAGCCTGCACAGTTTAGGGTGGAGGGAGGAGTTTTCCCTCGATGGCAGGCAGGAGCCAGGCCACATCCTTCCTTCAGCAGCTGCTTTGCTAACAAACAGCTTGACCTACATCTTTGGCTTTGCTTTAGAGACATGACAGACAGGGGATGATGTGCTGGGTGTGAGCATGGTCAGTGCAGCACTGAGCTGCAGGGGATGGAGGGCTGCTGTGTGCTGAGACAGGGAGTTTGCACACCTTGGGGAAGGGGAGCCCCAGGGACTGTATTTCCAACAGCTCCAGAGGGGAAATGCCTGTCTGGGTGCTGCAGAGCCCTTCTGGGTGCCAGTGCACATCCCTCCATCCCTCGGGCATCAGGTGGGTGTCACAGGGCCTGGCACTGGTTTGTCAGATACAGATCACAGCCTGCACCACACGATTTTTCCAATATCATTACATCCACCAGACTAGAAGGGCTGCAGCAAGATTTATGGATTTTTTTCGTATTTGTTGTAGGCAGTGCTCTATGAGTTTCCAAACATCTCATGTGAGGATCTGGGATCCTTTTCAGCTCTTGCCCTTCAGCTGTCATTGAATCCCATGAGGATGACTGCCAGGACTTTGTCTTGCTGGTCATCAGAGGTATCAGATCTGGAAAAGGAATGTCAAAGCCCCAACTTTTTAAGAGGACAACTTTAGAAACACAGTCCTAGTTTCAGGCCATGTTGCAAAACACAAAAGGATTAAAAATACTGTGTGCTTGGAAGGTCTGCATTCCCAAAGAGATATGGAAGGCTCATAGAGGGACTCTGATTTACTGTTACAGCTGCTGCAGGGTGAGGTGAGGGGGGCTGGTGCGAGTTCTCAGGGTCATGGCGCTGCTGTACCCACCAAGGCTGCTGAGTTTTGCCAGGATTGCTGCAGTGAATCAGAGAGGCTGGCAGAGCTCTGTGCCTGCTCTGTGGGGCCCTGCCTGCTGTCGTGGGGAGGACAAGCTTTGGGGCCCCAGACCTGCAAATGGATGTCCTGTTCATTCACATTAATTTGCAAAGCTTGACAGACTTTCAGAAGTGCACAGTGCTATCCTGAAATAAGACCTATGTTTCAGATGATTAACCAAATTCAATTAAGCATTTAATGAGCATGAGACTGACTGAGAGTAAATGAGCTCCTTTTCTTTGTCTACCTGTTGGGTTTTTCAGATTCCTGTTTTTCGTATGGACTCTTTCTTTTCTTATTAAATCCCTGTACAGCTCAGGTCTTGGATGTAGAAGCAGGAAGTTCTGTGTGTGCAGTGGGACTGGCAGCATTTGTCACCCCATTCCCAAATCCCTCATGGCTGAGGGAGCAGGCAGCAGCCCCTGGATGCTCTGGCACCCAGCCTGGGCTCTCTGCTGGGCCCTCTGACCCTTGTCCTTCTCACTGGGAATCTGAGGAGTGTGAGGTTCCTTTCAGGACTGTGCAAGCAGTAAAGCAACGTTTTCAGAGAGTGATTAAGAAGGGAACTTTTTCAGATAACTGAGCTAATTCCTGCTGGATTTCTGCAGCATGGAAAGGAGACATTTTAAATGCAAAACGGTCTGAGGCAGGAGATGTTTCATTAATGCATCCCAGGAGCCAAAGGAGCCAAAGGCACAGAGCAGGCACAGGACCTTTGGCTAGGATTGGTTATGGAAGAGCAATGTTGACTTCCTTGCTTATCTCGCATGTCACAGAAAATATTGAGTTGTTTGGACTCTCAAACAAGGTGGTGTGGCTGTTTATCCAGTGGTGGTGTACAATGCTGTGCTTTCAGTCCTCATTTGGCACTCATTTTTTTAAGCTGCAGGTTGTGCTGTGTTCAGCAGGAGACCTTGTACTGGTCTCATCTTTAACTCCAGTCATGGTGAGCAGCTCATCCAGAAAAACCATTTTCCTGGAGGGTAATATTTGCTGTCCATGGGGAAGCATCTGATGTTCCTCTTCTGAGAGTGGAGAGCCCAAGCATGTTGTCCTGCAAGGATGTCATGTCCAGAGCCACATGGCATCACGTGCTGCTGCAGGGGTTTCATCAACACTGTCTGTGGCAGGGCCAAGCATCAGGACTTTGGTCGAGGTTCAAAACAAGACAAAGGTGATGGGTCAAAATTTGGTTCCCGTTTTATTATGACCACTCCTATACAGAGTCATTGGTTGGCTTTTAGTGTGAAGTTTGATTTTCACAATGCAGTGCTGAGAGCCTGACTCTTGTTCATGAAACCTGAAATCAGGCTGGGCAGCTGAGATGGCATTTGCCTGCCTCAGAAGTTGTTCTTCTCATTTTACTAAGTTCTGTTTTCTGGACGTGTTACACAGACAAAATTGGTACAATAAGGAGTGTAATGAAGCTCTCTTAATAGTTTTTGTTCGTGACTCCAGGGATTTTTGGAGAAGTTCCTCTTGCTTCCCTGAAATGTGAGTGAGAATAAAACTGGGCTCTAGCCTTTGGCTGTGTCTGGGGTGCGATTTATGGAGAGGGCTTTCCTGTCTTCCCAGAGGGATGCTGTTCTTCCTTCCACGGGCTGAGATTCCTGCTTTGGCAGTCGTAGCTGCAGCCTTGCTCTCATCACTCCTAGGAGAGCACAGCTCTCATCACTCCTCCAGCAAAACCAGCCCCGAGCTGAGTGGAGCCAGTGCAGGAGCCTTCCTGTGTTTCTTCCAAGCTGTACAGATGAGCTGCTCAAACATAAAGATGCTGGATCTTGCAGCTGTTAAAGCTATGGCCTGTCCAGGAGGCTTTCTTGCTCCATTAGGAAATTAGAGACTGTGCTGAGACAGAGCAGCACAGTGCCTCGGTTCTTCCCGTAGCTTATTGGTTCAAACTTAACCCCTCATTTCCCTCTCTGCAAAACATGCTCACCAGTGGTCACCTGCAGCACAGGAGCACCAGAGTGCTGAGTAATGGCCAGTCCAGTGGTCGCAGAGTTTGAACTTAAGCATAAGATGTTAGTTACTGATTATTTGAGATGTTACACATGTAATATTTTTCATAATCTGTTTTTCCTGCAGGAAAAAACGAAAGTGGTGGAACCCTTGGACTATGAGAACGTGATCCTTCAGCGCAGAGTTCAGATCTACAGTGATCCCCTCCGGGACCTCCTGATCTTTCCAATTGAAGATGTGTCTGTGAGTTTGCTCTGGCTGTTTCCCGTGTTTGAGGCTCACTCCTCTCCCATCCTGCTTACCTTGGAAAATTTCCACCATTAACCACATGTTAATTTTGGCTGCATTACTGACACATAAAACCAAAATGACCCACTGGTGGCTTAGGCCCACCACATTTATTTAAAGTGAATGTCAAGGCCTGAAGATGCAGTTTGTGCTGAAAAAGTGTTCTCCTTTATCCTGCAGATCTCAGTCATTGGCCGACAGAGAAGAACTGTCCAGTCAACAGTGCCAGAAGATGCTCTAAAGAAAGCTCAGAGTCTCTTTGTCAAAGAGGTAGGGACAAAGCCCATGTGACACCTGCCTTCAGCACTTGATAGCCCTTGGACAGGATGCTCAGCTGTAGCTCCTGACCCGTAGCACTGCGGGTCCCTTGGCTTTTCCTTCGTGGGCAGCACTGCCCGACCTGCTGCACAGGAGAGTCCTCACAGGTGTCTCTGTGCAGAGTGTCTTTGCAGTGGGTTTTGGACACAGCCAGGGTGTGTGGCTTTGCACCATCTGCCTGACAAGGGGGGGATCCACAACCTCCCTGGAGCATCTGGAGCGCTGCTCTCCAGGACCATTCCCCTTCAAGTGCAGCGGAACAAAAAGTGATGGTTGTGTCGAGTTAGACGCGCTGTGTTTCTGAGGACAGAAAACTTTTGGAAAACAGTCTCCTCCCAGATCACTGCTCCTTTTTTAGAGCCTTGGAGTGATGTAAATCCAAAATCTGTAGCTGTGTGGCAGGCCAGATGCATGACCACTCCTATACAGGTGCTTCCTTATGAAGCACATAAGGAACAAAGGTTCCTTATGAAGTTCTGCATTGCTACATGAAAGAAGTGAAGCAGCCTTGCCCACGCCCTTCCCGCTTGTGCTTACCTCACCCTGCAGTGTGTAACCTCTCAGACTGGTGCTGGGCTTTGTTTTGCTTGCTGTAGCTTTCTAAGAGCTGTATTGTTTTCCTTTCAGTGCATTAAAACCTACAGCTCTGACTGGTTCGTGGTAAACTACAAATATGAGGAATACTCAGGAGACTTTCGGATGTTGCCATGGTAAGTGTCGTGCTCCCTTGGAATGCTGATGTGTGATCACAGGCCTTAGCAGGAGCAGTCTGCCCTTTCCCTGATGCCTGTCCCACAAGCAGCCTCTCCTGCATAGGCATGTCACCCTGCAGGTTAGAGCCAGAGGTTTGTGCTGTCATGCCATTGCCCCTCAGCTCTGACAGGGGGATGCCCACAACGTTGTGTGGGTCAGTGCTGCGCATCCCAGCTGCCAGTGTGTGCACACCCCCTCCATTTGGGATGAGCACAAACTGCAGCCCAGACCCATGGCAGGATAAATAGTGGTGACAGTGCCTGCACAACCTAGCCCAGGAGTCTCTTTGTCCCACTGGGCTGATGTTCCCTGTGTGCCTCACACAGGCCAGGCAGCTTCTCCTTGTGCCCCAGTACAGAGAGGCTGATGTGATATTGCTGCTGGTGCTGGCAGTGCTGGGGAGTTCCGTGCTTGGAAACGCTGGGCTGTGCCAGTGCTTCCAGCTCCAGAGCTAATTGGGTTTTTCAGACAGGCACATCCATCTCGGATTTCTGCTGCATTGTTATTTTCTGTGTCGTGGTGCCTGCTCTGCTCACTGCCCACACTCTGGGCATGTCTAGACCCCTGTCCAGGCTGCTCGTGTGCTGGAAGCTTGTTAAGTGCTTTTTCTTCTTAATTGGATGTAGTGGGTGTGTTCTGAGGGTCTCGAGGGGATGTGAAGCACAATGGAGTCATACTGTTGATCAAATAATGTTAAAATTTTCGAATAATCTTATAGTCTGATCTTGCTTATTTTTTGGTAAAGATGGAAGATAAACCAGAGTGCTCTCTCTTTGTTCCGTAAATGCAAGTCAGCAAAAACTCTGCAGAATCCAAGAGCTAACAAGAGAAGGCTAATTACAGACTGCTTGTGCCTAATTTCCATGAAATGCACTCAGAACTTAGCTTTCCCCAGCTGCAAGGAGCTGTAGGTCTCTTGCAGTCTATCTTCTGTGCTCTGTAGCCTGCACTTTGGCTGTTGCTTCTGGATCCAGCATCAGCTGCTGGCTCGTACGACCCTCATGTTCCACTCATTAAACATGAAAATGTGTTGTGATTTCAGCAAATCCTTTAGGCCAGACAAGATTCCAAGCCATGTGTTTGAAATTGATGAAGACTTTGAAAAGGATGAGGTAAGGAGAAGGTTGGTTTTTTTTGGGTTTTTTTTAATGTATTCCTGTTAAAAAGCAGGAATACATTAAGAAGTGAATTTCACAAGGCAAAGCCAGAATTCAGCTCCTAGGAACAGTTTTCTGGTGAGTTGCTTTCTGCTGTGAAAATGGGATCAAAAGTGAGGCAGTGATTTATTTCAAAGTATGACAAGACAATCTCTTGGAGCCAAGGGTCTCCTAAGTTATCTGGAAGATTATCATGGTTTTTTCCCTTGAAACAGAGCATCATAGGAAGAGGAAAAAAAGGAAGCCAAGTAGTTACTAAGGAAAACTCTTCATGTCCAGAACTAAAACTGGGCAGCCTGTTTTTCAACTACACTGTGATTCTGGGGTTCTCCTCTTAGAGAGTTTTGTTGTTTACCACATAACATGCAATTTTTCATCAATCACTTTGACCCACCCTGCTGACAGTGTCAGTCCTGCTCTGTACATGCTGTGCCAGTGCTGGGGGGCGTTTGCTTCCTCTGGAAGTGGCATCTTTGTGCTCAGCTGGGAGGATTTGCAGCCCTGGAGCTCCTCTGTGGGGGTGAGCTGGGGGTTCTGCCAAAAGGGACATCTCAGACCTGGTGATTATTTTGGATGGTGCAGATGCCTTGTTTCCTGCCCATGAATATCACATTTGCTACCAAAGGGATGGGCAGTGTTTTTCTGTTTCAAGTATCACGTGGAGGTTAATCAATGCACGTGATATTAGGAAGTTTTTGTTTACAGAGGGAAGGGTTTAGCCCAGCTGTATAAAATTCCCATGGCACCAGTATGTTGCTGCTGAGGAGCTTACAGAGGAAAAGGGAACTTTGTTGCAGAGCTAAGGATTTGGAGGGGCTGTTTCATGCACATTTCTCAAATTATCAGGGTATGTCCCAGCACACCTCAGGTCTGGACTGCATTGGCTTCTTTATAAATGGAAATGTTTGTCAAGTTTGGCCTTAATCTTTTTTTGGCTATGTTGTTAATTTGCATTACATCAGTAACTTGAGGTGCTGCCTCTTAAAAAATATCTGCTCTGGGCTGGAGACATTGCTGTGCACTGTTATCAGCATGCTTCCAAAAAAGCAAACGGACAAAAATACGCTATCAAAATTTGGAGACCTTTCTTCTTCTGGCCAGTGTCCCAAGTACTCAAACAAGAGAAGTTACTGAGGTTTGTTGTGGAAGGGTGTTCCAAGTGCTTTCACAGATGTTTTGAGGTTTGTATCTTTTGGCATGGCTGTATCTAAAGGATTCTGTTACAGTTTCCCGACAGAGCATTTGCATTAGAATTGTGTAATGGAAATTCAAGTAAAAGAAATCTCTTAATGAAAAAAGGTGAACCATTGTAAAGGAGAAATCATGGGTTGTTTTATCCAGGGAAATAAAGTATCAGAAAATTTACTCTGGAAGTTTGACATGAAAAGAGTGAAGCCCTGCCCCTTTGGATGCAGCAGGCTCTATAAACCAGCTCTTTCATGGCTCAGCAGGGCAGGCTGGGGCTGCCTCTGCTGCTGAGTCACTGGAAACCCCAGGGTGAGATTTTTTCATCACTTTGGGCTCTCATTTCCCTCCCCAGTGGAGGTCATGGTTAGGTGTGAATGGAGAGCCATTCTTTGTTTCTGGGACCATGGAACAGGAGCAGATGGAAACCCCATCTGGTGTGCCACGAGCAGCCTGGTTGGGTCACTTGAAACTTTGTGGTTTGGTAAATGTGAACTCAGCCAGTTACATTTCAGTTATTTTGCTGGGGTTTGGTGGTTTTTGCTGAAATTTAAAATGTGAGAATGACAAAAGGAAATGACAGGAAAAGTTTGGAGTTCTGCATTTTGCAACTTCCTAAATAGATCATCTTGAAAATTTCCATCTTCCCCAAGTTTTGAAATACTGCATAAGAACCAACAGGCCTCATTGCAAAATCACTGTGGAGCTCTATCAAACTAGATGTAATCTTTCTTTTTTTACCTCTTTATTGGAAAGGAATATCCCTGATTGGTTTTTTTTTGGTGATAGCACTGTATGCATAGCTGTACCTGTTGCACATACATTCTACATGTCACTGTATTGCTGTAGTTAAAATGGTATTGCTTTCCAGGGTGGACAAATCCCTTTGTCCAAGGTGAATTTCCTGTGGGAAACAGTTTACCTGACCTCCACCTTTTATGATTGTTTGCTGTCTTTCAGGATTCCTCTTCCCTGTGCTCCCAGAAGGGTGGTGTGATAAAGCAGGGCTGGCTGCACAAAGCAAATGTCAACAGCACCATCACTGTTACCATGAAGGTGAGTCTCGTGCATGAATGAGGCATGAGGTGAAGCTCAGGCCACATCTCCAAAGCTCCCAGGAGCACAGTGGCTGGGTTTGGGTTTGGATGGGCATCTGCCCCTCTTGTATCCCATGGTGGACTGGAAAACCCAATCTGGCAGCAGTTTCTGACCCTCCCTCCCCAGCATGTCAGACTGATGCACATTGGACCGTGACAGGCAAGCTAACCAAAAAGGTGAAGCATGTTCTGGTAAAGCAAGATTGTTTTCTGGATGAGCAGCTGAGGCCCAGGAGAGGAAACAGCTGCCCTGCAAAGACAGCTTTCTGAATTGATAGTTTCCTTGCTGGTTGGAAATAGAGAGGCCAGCTTTAAAATAAAATGATAAAGAAGGGGTGATATTATTGCAGAGATGTAGCATTACTGACCTAAAAGCAACAGCTGCCTTGTCTCCTGTTCTCTGCTCTTCATAATCCACTGTGACATTGCTTAGATTGTGCAGAGATTTTTGGTAATTCCATCACAGGTTTTTGCTATGGCAGTGAGCCTGTCTGCAGTCCCACATGCAGCTGCCTGGTTACAGCACAGAGGGATTGTTTGGGGGTTTTGCTCAATGGTACAGCTGAGGGATGGCTGCAGTGAGGCTGCTTTGCAAGGATATATTAAAAGAATCTCAAAAAGCCTAACTGTTCCAAGGCTTGATTCAATGAGTTATGCTTTCAGGGGAAGTGGAACAGGACTGTTCACAGGGCTAATTTTAATTTGAGTTTTAAAATGGGCTTGAAGATGATAGACAGAAAAGGATTTTCTGATCCTCTGCTTTTCCAAGCAAGCTTAAAGCAACATTTTCCCCTGAAACTCCTGGAGGTGGTATCACTTGTGCTCAAAGTAGTCAGTTGGGTCTGTTCTGGGCTGAGCCTCTGGTGGTACTGGTCTCAGTGCCCTGCACCTCAGACCTGCCTTTCAGATAAGTTACCTGACCTGGCTGCAGTTCAATTAATGAGATCCAGAGTCTCCAGTGAAACTCTGATATCAAAGCACTGAGAATCAGTAGCTGTTCTCTGAGCTGTGTCTTACACAGCACCTCTAAGGCACATGTGAGGAAGCTGAGGACTTTGGCCATCTTCAGCCTCACCACCACTGGGAGAGGCTGCTGTGATGAGTCCATTTGTCAGTGCTGGTTCTTTGCTGGGCTGTTGGTGCCTCACACTGTTGCTAAGTGTGTGCAGAGTGTGCTCTGTGGAGAGCTGCACCACAAGCAAACTCTCATTAGGCTACAGCTGCCACCCTTTATTTCAGAGCACCCTTTCCTCTGCAGAGAGCTGCCCTGGTTTGGCTCAGCCCTCCCTGGCTGGTTGGCAGTGTGCTGGTGGCCTGTGCTACAACCAGGGCATCAGGGTTGTCCTTCTCTGCCCAAATGCACCTCCCAGTTCTCTAGCCCTCCCTCTGCAGTCTCAGTGCTCACCAGCAGCACCTGTAGCCTGATCAGAGGGGATGTTCCCTCTGCTCACAGGTTTATGGTATGAATTTCAAATGATCATCATCTTCTGACAGTGATTGCTGACAGCAGTGCTTGCTCTGGGGGAAGATCACAGGAGCAGTGTTTGCTGTTTGATTCTGCATTTGCTTTTGAACAGAGTTCAGCAAATGCAAAGTGTTTACCATGAAGTCCCATAACCACAAGGGATATCAAGCCTGTAACACCTAGAGAGAGACCTGTCATGGGTTTCTGTGGGATCCACTGCCACAATTCCTGAGGTTGCTTCAGTGAAGTGCTAAATCAGTGTTTAGGCTGGATTAATGCTTCACATCCTTAGCTTTCCATGTATCTTTATGCTCTGTTGAACTAAAGATTTAGTTAAATCTTATAAAACTTAAAGCTCAGCAGCCCGTGGAGCATCTCTACAGCTAATTAATCATCCAAATGAGGCAGAGGTTACCTCTCAGAAGGGATGGGTTATGCTTCAGGGCACAATGCTCCCTCCCAGTTCTCTGCAAGCCAGTGGGTTTACTGAACATGTGCTAGTGTCAGTCATGATAGAAACAGGAAATTACTTGTAATCTCCCATGTGGGATGAAAAATGTTGTGTTTATTCATAGATCTTCCAGGTAGACAGAGCAGTAGAAATACTTGCAGTGCTGCTTGGCCTGGCTTCCTTCATGATTCTCCAACACAGATACCCAGCAAATGTGAAATGCACCCTGCTCCTTACAGCATATGGTGCTGCCACAATTGCTGCCAAAATGTTCTCCTGAATTATAGTCCAGTAGTTTTTGGCTGACAGGCATGAAGAAAAGTGTTCAGAGATACTGGAGAGCTTTTTTTTTCCTTCATGAAAATCAGTAGTACAAACACAGGAACACTTCTCCTGAAATTACTGGTTTTTGAGGTAAGAATTGGACGCTAAGCCAAAGCCAGTTCATGAAAATAAGTTTGTGTAAAAAACTCAAACCCAAAGCCACAAAAAACCCAAGCAGTTGAATGGATTGCATTGTCCCTTGGCTTGCATTTGAGTGCTAGGAATTTCCACATGTCTGTTCCTAAGTCTTCCAGACAATTGCTTTGTAAGTCTAACTGAGATCTGTATGAAAAAGGCTCTGGAAATACCTGCTTTAGGGTGGGATGGATCTTCAAGTAGTGTTGTGATCTGAATTTACTGTGCAGGATTGCACAGATTGTAAAGATAAATGAGGCTGGAGCCAGCTGAGAGATGAGCTGGAAGCCCTGGGGCATTGCTTTAGATGGGCAAACTTATAATAACAACAAGGGCATTAAAATTAAAGAAGATGATGGAAACCTCTCTTTGTAAAAGCCAACCATATTCAAATGGGTGAATCTGCAACACTCCAGGGTCAGCAGTGTTTTGTGTTACAGTCTTTTCTCAATAGCAGGGAGGGCAGATGTGGAAACCATGGCCATGGTTTGTGATGTACAGCAGAGTGAATCCTTGCCTGAGCAAGAATTTGTATTTTTACAGGTATTCAAGAGGAGGTATTTTTATTTGTCGCAGCTCACAGATGGCTCCTATATTCTGAATTCCTACAAAGATGAGAAAATTTCCAAAGAATCCAAAGGCTGCATTTTCTTGGATGCTTGCAATGATGTGGTTCAGGTAGGTGTCCTTTCTGTGTGGCTCTGCATGGACTTAGGGATTGCTGCCTCTGAGACAGGCCTGCTCTCTCGAGGTCTGAAGGCATGGAATTGCAAACTAACCCAAAGCTGGTCAGCTAAAGTGATCAGTAGGCCAGTAAGTAAATGATATTACTTATCTGGGACACCTTCCTCCTCTAATTGGTGCTTGCTCCAGCTCTTGTTTCTTAAGCTATATCTTGATAAGTCCATGCAAGCACGTAGTCCTTTGGAATTTAGGTCCTACTCAGGGGTCATAAGGTTTTAGGAGCAGGTATTTGTACATGGTCTAAATTTGTACAGGTCTAAATCCTGGGTTTGCTTAGTTGTGCTGGAGTGAGGTGCAGCAGTGGGTTGCTGCTCTGCCTTCTGTCCTTACTGTGCCTGCAGAAGCTGCAAGCACTGAGCGTGGTGCAGGGCAGCTTAAATTACCCCAGTGGTTTGCTTCAGCATGGGTGAGTCAGAGCTGTGAGTGTCCATTTATCTTTCTGAACACAGTAAAAGCAATAATGCACACACCTCAGTGGTCTATGGGATGTACTTCCCAGGTTGCATCAGATTTGCCTTGGCTTCTGGTTGGAAAATGCTGTTTAAGGCCAGCACAGCTTCAAAAAGCTGCAATGTACCACTTGCTTTTTAAAGATAGATGCCTCTAAGTGTCCTGGAGTGCAGCATTACTTACCATGTCAGACAAATCCAGTTCCTGGCTTCTCTGGGTAAATATTAAATGATTAAATAATTCTGATGACATCAGAAGGAGCTTGTTCCTGCTCCTTGGTGCAATGTCTCTTCTCCAGTCTGGTTTTCCTTCACTCAGAGTAGCTGGCCATGGACCTGTGCAGTGCTCAAGCCACAAAGCCCACTGTGATTGCAGCCAGATTGCTGTGTCAGGCAGGGTGCCTGCCTTGTATTTTGTGGTATTTCAGCTCAGGGTGCTTTCCCAGAGAGGAGCTGTGTGGCAGGTACCGTGCTGGGTTCTTGAGGAAAATGTAACATGAATCTCTTTCTGTTGTTCAGTGTCCCAAGATGCGCCGCTATGCATTTGAGCTGAAAACAATAGACAAGTACAGCCACTATCTTGCAGCTGAAACTGAGCAGGAGATGGAGGAATGGCTGGTAACTCTGAGGAAGATCATTCAGAGCAATACTGAGAGTTTGGTGCAGGAGAAGAAAGATGCTGTGGAATCTGTGCAAGGTCAGTTTGTAAACAAGCACCTCCCTTCTCCTGCAGTGTGCCTGGAGAAGTGTGTGCTGTGCTGTCTTTAAAGCAAGAATTGTGGCTGACACACAGTATCATGCAAAGGGGCTTAGTATAACACAGATGATAGTCTGAGGAATAAAAGTGGAGGGAAATGTGACCCTTCTTCTGGAAGGGAAATCCATGGCAAAGTTTCAAGGCTCCTGGAAAATTGGCTCTGTGAGGTTCTGCTTTGGACAGACCTAGCAGACTGTAATAGTACACTTTGATACTGGTAATGCATGGAAAAATCTTACTCCCAAGGAGTGGAAAAGTCTCCATAAACTGTTTCTGTGCTATTGTTAGCAAATACTGCAGGATGCTTTCTGGCAGAGTGCTGCTCCTGCAGTTGTTTTGAACATCTGTTTCTTGTGTCCTTGCAGATGATGAATCAAGCACGCAGGGAAAGTCAGAGAACATCCTGGAGAGCCTGGAGAGAAGCATGCATCCAGAGCTGATGAAGGTGTTGTGTTTACAGGATCACTCTCCCCACCCACAGCTACTTCTGTCCAGCTTATCTGGGAGAGGGATTTTCTGCTTGCTGTGTCTCCAGCTCTGGGGGAGCTGGGCAGGCACCAGGTCCTGGTGGGGTCTCTGTTATCCCACCTGTCTGTCTCACCGGTGGTTTCAGGCTGCATGTTCCTCACCTCCAAGTGTGGTTGCCTACTTCTGCCTGCTTTTTCCTTCAGCACAGCCTCTGCACTGTCCTTGCACTTTCAGTGCTTTGCATCAGCTCATGTATCACAAAGGCAACCTGAAAAATAGTTATTTTGTTTGGACTCAGTTCTTTCCCAATAACGAGTGTTTGCCTCTGTGTGGCCAGCACTAATATCAATGCCTTCCTTTGTCCTAGTATGGAAGAGAAACAGATCAACTAAACAAACTGAGCAGAAATGATGGAAGACAAAACATCTTTTCTTTTGACCCAGAAGTCCAGGTAAACATTCCCACATTTCCAGTGTGAGGTTTTGTTCACTGTGTCACCTCCCTTGTCCCCTTGCCTGGCCACAGGGTTTGCCTGCAGCAGCAGCATGTTTTTCAGTGCAGAACAGAAGTGCAGCCCATATTCCAGAATGAGATGTCAGTGCTCAGGAGACAGCTCAAATACAGGGAAGAGTTGCAGCTGCCCCACACATGGCCTCCCTCCAGCTTTGCTGGCATTTGTGTGATGCATCTTGATGTTGCTGGATTTCAAACCAGATTTTTTCTGGGGCTCTGAGAGGTTCTCATGCTTGCAAGAGGAAGCAGTAGAAGAGGTATTGCATGGGTAGCTGCACTGCTACATGGGCTCAGCACATCTGGTGCAGGGAGCAGTGGTGGCAAAGGCCATGGCAGAGGTTTACAGGGAGAGCCTCAGTCTTCAGGGAGTTTTCAAATGTAGGGACAGACAAACTGAAAAAAACACCCTGTGCTGGTCTGGTGCACTGGAGATGGGGTCATTGTCTATTGGCTTGTTTTCTTCTTGGCTTTGAGCTTGAATCCTCTGCCAGGGTCCAGGTGTGGGATTTCAGTGGAATGAGCTGCAATTGCTAACAGAGTTTTAGAGAACTGTTCCAGGGTACGTCATGGTTTCTGGTTCTCCTGGTTTGGCGTGTTCACACCTGTAAAATAGAACATTCTGGTTTAACAAGGAAATGTAATTAGTCTTTAAAAGGTTTAGTTGTACCAAATGAGCTTTTCTCTTGGCAATTCTTTAGAGTCTTTAACAGAAGGAAGATAAGCATCCAGGAGGCTTTTTGGTTTCTTTCTTTCTTTTTTTTTTTTTTAAGAGAAGCTCTGAGAAGCTTCCTATATTCTAGTCAGATAATAAAAATGGAAATTTTATTCAGTATGGAGCATCTACGATAACTTTCTTTTACCTAACCAAATGGTTAGGCTGAATTCAGTGCCCTCTTTCTATACCCAGAGCACTTCATTCTGTTGTGGGTCAGTTGGATCTGCTGTAACACCAGGCATTCAGAGTCTTTGCTCCAGTCAGTGCTGGTGCAGGCACACTTGTATGCCTGGTGCTAAGGAACCTGGGAGCAGGAATGTGTACCTGCAACATACTTTCCTCATGAAAAGAAAATAAGGGAAGCAAAAATACCTGCTGGTGTTTAGGGGTGTTTGGTAGCTCTATCCCCAGTGCCCAGCACAATGGGTGTGTCAGAGGCTGAGGGTCTTTGGTTCAAGTGTGCCTGCCCTTTGAGGAGGGTGGATGTGGAGGCGCAGACCAGGCGTGGGTGTTCTGGGCTAGGGAGGAGGTGATGATAATGGAGCCTGTTTGGATTTCCCAGCCAGACACCCTCTGCTGTTTCTAGCCATACCAGTTACTGCTGTGCAGCTGGACCTGCCTTCCACTTTGAAATGTTGTCTACAATCCCACGTGTGCCTTCTCTCTATTTCAGGCACAGGGGCCATCTCTAACCTAGTCATACCTTCACGGTGGAAGACACTTTTCTGATGTAACGTTGTTTTATGTTCTGCTTCCTTGCCCAAGCTCTCAGTGGTGTTTGGGAAGATCCCCCGGGTTACAGCAAAGCAGGAAGGAACTGAAGTAATTCTGAGGTTTAGTTTGCTGTGCTCTACAAAACAAGTTGCTAAAAATTGATACATACCCATGAAGTCATGTCTTGAATACCTTTGTGTAACATCATCAAATTGAACTCATTTGTGAATGTGTTATACCTTTCGGACCACTTTAAAAAAATTGATAAAGATTATATTGGCAGTAATGTGATCCCTTAACATTATTCAGGGTGTTGTTTTCTTTTTTAATGAGACCAGACTTGTTTGTTTGCTGTCTAGAGACTGGATTTCTCAGGGATGGAGCCAGACGTGAAGCCTTTTGAGGAGAAGTGCAGCAGGCGCTTCGTGGTTTGCTGCCAGGACTTCTCCCTCAACCTCCTTGCTCAGCTGAGCGACAGGGCAGAAGAAGGACCCACCAATGTAAGGGGAGCTCCAGCCTGTCCTGCTTTGTCATTTGTCCTCTCACCAGCAAGAAAATACATTGGCAAATTAATCTGTGGGGTTAAAACGATCCCGTTTTGCCATGAGCACCAGTGGGACCTGGACAGGCAGTGACTGCTGGCCCAGAGTCCAAAAAGGTGTTTGGGGACAGGGTTTGTGCTGCTGTGCCTCAGCCTGCCAGAAACTGAGCCTGCTGGGAAACCTGTGGCTCAGGGGCACAGGGAATGGGGACTGTGTGTCTGCCACATTCTGCATCCCTGTGAAAGTCCTGCTGGTAAATGATTAGGCTCCATCTCCAGACCACTCACGGCTGTGTTTTATTTTGTTTCCCCTAATGGCAAGGGATTTCCCTGTTCTGGAACCTTCCTCTGACTCCCAGCCTAACTCTATTCACAGTCACTTTATTATATGCATTTGTTATTGTGCCAAAGTTGTGCCTTAGCCTAAAAACCTTTGTATTTTCTGAGCCTCTGATGTCTGTAGGCAGCTATCACATCTCACCTCAGCCTTTGTTCTGCTGAGCTGAACAGACCAGTCTCCTCCAGTCTTTCCTCCCAAAACAAATCCCTGCTGTCACATCCTGAGCTTGGAGTCAGCCCTTTCTGCAGGGGTGCAGAGCAGCAGGGCAGGCAGAGGCACCAGCACTGCCCCATCTCTGCAGATGCTGCCCTGTCTGATGCCTGGTAGGATCACAAAGGCTTTTTTGTGATGGTTTCATATTGGCAGCTCACAGCTCTGAGACACCAGGCCCAGTAACTCCCAGCAGATGGATGCATTGCCAATAGCAAGGATTCTTGTTATCCTTCCACAATCAGGTCCAGAGTGAGACCTAATCAGCACATTTTCAGCATTGATGTAATGCTTCCAAGTCATGCTGGAATGTCTTGGGCATGCTACAGTTTTATCTTCAGGCCTGCATTTTTATCTTTCCATGGGTGCACGCCTACTAGGATGTTTGAATTAGAAATACATGAATTACTGCCACTTGCCTGGTGCTGTCAAGGTCAGTAGCTACAAAGCAGTTGGCAGATTTTGCACATGCATTTCCTCAGCAGTGTCAGCCTTGTATTTGAGCTCTCCTGGCTGAGAGAGCTAATTTTCCTCCTGGGATTGCATCTGAGGAACATTTTGAGTGTCACAGTTGAGCCATCTAGAGCTGCTGGACTTTGGAAAATAAATATAGTGATCTTCAGTAGGTGATCATAAACACTCTTAAGCTGACTTCTTACTGCAAAATGATAAACAGGTCTGATAAATTGAGCTCATCTTTTCTTCCTGACTTCACAGCTTACCACTTATGTAAAAAACATATGGATTTCATTCTTTATATTTCATATAGCTTTGTTCAAACTGACTAGATCAAAATGCAAGGAGATGCAGGAAAAAATGGATCTGTATATTCATAAAGCAAATAAACATGGATTGTGTGTCACAGTTCTGTAAAATGCTGGTGTACCAAACTAAAGGAACAAACAGGAGCAGAAGGTTCCCAGTTTCCTTGTCAGGGGAAGCAGTGCATGTTGATACTCTTGAGCCTGTGCCATGCATTTTTTGTGACACACGTATTCAATACAATTTCCAGGTTGAGCCCTTTTTCCTAAGCTTGGCATTATTCGACCTGAAAAGTAATTGCAAGATTTCAGCTGACTTCCACGTGGACTTGAACCCTCCATCTGTCCGGGACATGCTGCAGGATGGCTCAGAGCCCCGGGCAGAGGGCACCCAGGGACACTGTCCTGGCCAGAGCCTGGTGCACGGGGTCCCCGAGTCCTGCCTGCGCTACATAAAACAGGTGAGTGTCTCACTTCCTCCTCATTCTGTGTCACTGCTGAGGCTTTTCAGTGACTCTGAAGTGTGTTGTTACCCACTGTGTGGTAACCAGAAGCCAGCTTTTCTCTTGAGTTTTGGTCAGTGTTGAAGTTGTCATGCAGGGCTCGCTGGCAGTGGCAGGCAAAGTGCCAGGCAGAGTTTTCCAAGGCTTGGCCATGCTCAAGCCTGGTGAGCCCCTGTGGCCCATCCCCAGGGCAGGGTGTGTGTGGGGTGTGGGAAGGGGCAGTGGGATGGTCAGGCCAGACCCCGTGGTGCATGCTGGGCTCCTGCTGTGTGACAGCTGCTGCCTCTCTGTTGCAGGGGGTGTTCTCCGTGACCAACCCGCACACAGAGATCTTCCTGGTGGCCCGAGTGGAGAAGGTGCTGCAGGGCAGCATTGCCCACTGTGCAGAGCCCTACATGAAAAACTCAGACCCTGGGAAGGTACTGGCTGGGGCCATGGGTGTGTCAGCTGAGTGATGCTGTCTGCTGCTGCTGGGAGTAGAGTGGGCTGAAACGTGGGTTCTTCTGTGGCTCTTCAGTTTCTTTCTGGCAAATACAGGCTTTGTCCATTCTGTTTGCACTGTTCCCAGGCTGGCTTCAGTTGGGGTGTCCTGGGAGACTTGATTCCTTCCCCTGGCAAGAGGCAGGTTAGAAAGAGCCAAGCATTTGGGGCCAGACCTTTCCCCATTACACTTCAGCAAGCCAAAGCCTGGGTTGGGCTGACAGGAAGAAGTGGGACACTTCATCCCCAGAATGAAGTGTCTGCACAGAGTCATGGAATCCTTTATCTTGGAAAAACCTAAGATCATTGAGTCCAACCATTAACCCAGCACTGTCAACTCCACTGAACTGTGTCCCTAAGCACCACATCCACATGTGTTTTAGACACCTCTACCACTTCCCTGGGCAGCCTGTTCCAATGCTTGACAACCCTTCGAGTGGAGAAATTTTTCCTGACATCCAAGGGAGAGGCCCTGCTGTTTGCCACCAGCTTCAGTCTCTGCATCCGTGTGGAGTTGGTGCTGCCTTGTTGCAGCCAGTCAAGAGTAGTTCCTGAAAAGTCAATTATAGGATGGCTGGTAATGATGGCATTCCCTTGGCACACTTTGTAGGTCTGTAGAGGGTGAGCCAAGTGCAGTCAGTTTTGGGAAATACACTAATACCTTTTGGCAAATAGAGCACTAATACCCTGACAGTTCAGTCCCAAGGAGGTTTAACATGACCACAACGTGTGCTGCTGCTTTGCAGAGTAACAGCTGTGGGTGGTGTGAAGAGACAGACAGGGATGTCTGTCAGCTGCGCTGGTGCCTGGAGCAGACAGGGAGATGCTCCTCCTGGAGACTGCAGCGCCCTTCACTGCTGTTCCAGGGCAGCATCAAACCCTGGCACACACTGACCTGCCTCTCTCATGTTTTGCAGACTGCCCAGAAGGTCCATAAGGTGGCCAAGCAGGTGTGCAGCCGTCTGGGGCAGTACCGGATGCCCTTCGGCTGGGCTGCCAGGTCAGTGCCTCGGGCTGGGCTCTGCCCACACTGGGAGCTGCTGCTGCTGCTGAGAGTGACCTGGGACACAGCTGGGCAAAGGGCCAAGTGACTGAAGTCAGTGAGGTTGCAGCTGAGGGCAGAGTTTGGCTCCAACTCCCAAGAAAGAATTGGGATTGGCCTGAAATGGTCTATCTAGAATTAGAAACAAAATATTAAAAAGTAAACAGTGCTAGGGCTGGGAAGGCAGTAACCTTCCTACTGACCTGCAGCTACTGCTGTCAGGGCAGAACATTCCTGGGGACAAAATACACCGTCCCATGCTACCAAGGGAGTCACTGCAGAAATTCCCTCCTGGCACCAGCCATTGCCAGGGACAGGATGAGAGCAGAGGACTTCCCAGCCTGGTAGTGGCAAACAGATGGGGTTTGTTTTCTATCTTAAATTCTGCTTTAATTAAAGTTCTTGGGAATGGCTGGAGGTAGTGATCCCATTCCCTTGCTGTTCTTTTACTGGAACTGATAAGTATGGCAGTGCTAACTCTCTTAAATCTCAGTCAGAGGAAGGCAAGCTCATCTACTGCCTCCTAGTGCTAAATTGCATTTTGGTGCTGTCAGAAAGGCTGGGAATGACATGGGAGCACAGAGAGCTGTCACAGTGGGCTGGAGTTTGGGTGTACCACTTGCATTGTGTATTTTTGAGCTGGGTGTTCCTGTGGTGCTGGCTGCTCATCTTTGAGATGGTGGTTTTGGGATGCAGCTGGATCCTGGGAGCCAGCACTCAGCCCTCCTCCAGGTGGACCCTCCCCATAATGGTGGGCTCTGGGTGGCACTGACTCAGACTGCCTTCAGGTTTGTTCCTGCTGGGTAAAGAGCTGCCTTTGGATGCCAAGGAGCTGAGTGGGCTGGTGCAGGGAGCTGTGTTGCTCTGCATCCCTGGAACATTTCCCCTGTGGGTCTCAGAGGAAAGTGCTTGCACAGAAGCAGAGTGCAGATGCTTTAATGTTCTTATTATACACAGACACCCATTATTTTCAAGGGCAGAGATGCTGGTGTTCATCCAGGGCAGAGTCCAGTCTCCTGCTCTGACTCCAGGAGGAAGCTGATGCATGTCCCCAAACTGGTTTTTATTGTGCACTCCTTTCCTAGGAGGATTTCTGTGCTCTGAGCCCATGTGCAAGTGGGAAGGTGCTTTACCACTTGGTGTGAGTGGGAGGGGATGGAAGGATGTGATTGTGGACCAGGCTTGGAAATGGGCTGAATGTGTCCTGACCTGGCTGGAGAGAGGGGAAT
This sequence comes from Ploceus nigricollis, assembly GCA_013399945.1. NCBI lineage: Eukaryota > Metazoa > Chordata > Aves > Passeriformes > Ploceidae > Ploceus > Ploceus nigricollis. Next base: position 1,136,672 of record VXBC01005202.1, on the reverse strand, counting down.
GGGTAATGATGTCCCATGATGTGATTCCATGTGTCAGCTGCAGCCTGGGTGGGGTCTAAGCACCACGTGAGGGTGGGAGAACAGCCAGGTCTGTGGTGCTGGGAGCAGTCACAGGCCAGTGAACCTCTTGCCTGATGAACTGCCTTTCAGATGTGTCAAAGACCTCAGTGTCTGTATATTTACCAACATTTAGAAAGCACACCTCTTTGTTTCTGCAGGCCAGTTTTCAAAGACTCCCAGGGCACTCTTGATGCTGATGGAAAATTCTCACCCCTGTACAAGCAAGACAGTGGCAAACTCTCAAATGAAGATATGCTGAAGCTTTTAGCTGAGTATAAGAAGTAAGTGTGAGAGACTGGTACAGGGGCTGGGTAGGCATTTTAACATATATTTTTAAGCAGTTAAGTGTAAGCATGAGATAACAATTTCTAAAATACTTGGAGGGTAGCAAAAAATGCTGATGATGTGCTCAGCACCTGAGCTTTCAAGGTTCACACTCTTGTTCCTTTCTCCCTAACACAGACCAGAGAAGACAAAACTGCAGGTCATTCCAGCCCAGTTAAATATCATCATCAAAGACATCCCACTGGACTTCACAAGTAAGGATCTTGGATCTTAACAGAAGTGCTGATGGCTTGAGCCTCAGGACTTAATGCTTCTAGGGGGGATTTTGCTGTTGCATTAACAAGAGTATCTCAGGGCTGCCATCAGAAATGAGTAATTCAGCACAACCACTGACTTGTAAGTGTTTCTCATGCATTCTGTGGAGGAGGTGTGGTCCAAGTGCAGAGATTCACCTGAGGGATTGATCCACTTTACATTTTGGCCATCACATCCTGAATCTGAAAGAACCCAGCTGCCTGCTTTTGCACCAATCTCATATCACATTTTTGATCCATAGCATTGTAGGGCTTTACAAACATGGTCAGTGTGATTCTTTACCTTGCATTTAAAGAAACTGAAGCAAAGAAAGGACTTGTGATGTGTTCAGTGTCATTCCATGGGCTTTTGGCAACTCCTGTCACAGGTTATGTAGGCTAATCTCCTCTCCAAAAGGCTTTTCTAGTGGATCTAATTTCTTCTGTTCTTATTCTCTTACAGATTGTTTCACAGCTTCTTACATTCCTATAAAACCTTTTGAGAAGGGCTGTGAGGACATTGCAGTTGAAGTGGAGGAGCTTGTCCCAGAAGTTGCAAAATACTGTTACCCCTTCACTGTCTACAAAAACCACCTCTACGTCTACCCCTTGCACTTGAAGTATGAGAACCAGAAGGTGTTTGCAAAGGTGAGTGACCCGGGCAGTGACCTGGGCAGTGACCCAGGGAGTGACTGAGGCAGTGACCCAGGGAGTGACCCGGGGAGTGACCCAGGGAGTGACCTGGGGAGTGACCTGGGCAGTGACCCGGGGAGTGACCCAGGCAGTGACCTGCAGCCAGGCTTGGTGTGGGCCAGGGTGATGCTGCTGCTCATGCTCCTGTTCTCCCCCGTTTCAGGCAAGGAATATTGCTGTCTGTGTTGAGTTCAGGGATTCAGATGAAGCTGATGCCAGGCCATTAAAGGTGAGTTAATGTTACCTTTTAACAGGGCTGCCATTTGGCCACTGCTGGGTGTTCTGTACCAGCCAGGCTGAGCAGGGCAGGAGAAAAGCACTGAGTTTCCATGGTCACTGGTCTAAAGCTGATTTAGGGTGGCAGGAGCCTGAATTCAGCTCTTGGTTTGTGTTTGCAGTGCATATATGGCAAACCCGGGGGCCCTCTGCTGACCACAAGCGCGTACGCTGCCGTGCTGCACCACAACCAGAGCCCGGAGTTCTATGATGAGGTAAAAGCAACCTGTGGGGAACAGCAGATTTTCCTGGATGCTTCAATGCCAAGGGGCTTTTCAGGATACCTATTTTTCCAGGGCTGGGTGAAATATGGGTAAAGATAATCACCAGCCCTTTGCCTCAGCAGAAGGGCTCAGCAAAGCCAGAGCCTTTGTCAATTTTTAGTGTCAGTTTGTTTTCTGCTGTCTTTACTGTCACGCTTTGTGCACTCCAATCACCCACTCCCATTGATAAGTAATGTTGCAAATGTGATGAAAATGTTAGGAGTTATTTAAGATGGGTAAGAATGTGTCTTGTGTAACTGCATACAACATAACATTTGTGAAATGAAGTAGAACTAAAAAATTACTCCACAACTAAAAATACAGTCTGATCTATCATGATATCATTTTAGATTAAAATTGAGCTTCCAATTCACCTCCATCAAAAGCATCATTTGCTTTTCACCTTCTATCATGTCAGCTGTGAAATTAATACAAAGGCAACATCGAAAAAACAAGACACCGTTGAAACTCAAGGTATGTTCAATGCTTAAATTACTTCTGTTGGAGTGTAAAAGGCCAAGATAAAACAAATGTAGGGACATGAAAAAAAGTGATTAACGTACCAGCCTATATGAATTTGCTCTTCTAAAAGCAACCTAATATGAAGTTGCAGGTCAAAAATGGAATAAACTCCATGTTTTTAGTTTATATTAAGGCTCAAATTTTTGCTGCAGTCTGACAGCTCTTTCTGTATGTTCCTGACTTGACTTGCACAAATGTGCTGTTGTCAGGCAAGTCACCAATAAAAACTTGCTGTGAGATCAGGGTCTCAGGGGCTGATCCTGCCAACACTAGGCATGTGCACACCTGGGTCCCACTGGTTGGGAAGCCTCTCCCTTCATCCAGTCCTCAAAGGACCCTCACCATGGTGCACAGCCGTGGCTCACGCGCTGTTCCTGCCCCTCACACCCACTCCTGGTTGTGCTGTGTCTGAATTTTGCTCACCAGGTAAAAGGTGCTGTAATGACACTGATGTGGTTGATCCCGTGCTGAAGCCACTTGCACAACTGCAGGTTTGGACTTCCTGGGGTGAGATAGAGCTCTTTTTGAGCTGGACGTGTCCCAGGGTGTGTCTGCTGACCCTGCTGCCGTGGTTGCCTCCGCAGTGGGGTTCGCCTGGGTGCCGCTGCTGAAGGACGGGCGCATCGTCACCCTGGAGCGGCAGCTGCCCGTGGCATCCACCCTCCCCCCGGGCTACCTGGGCCTCGGAGACGCCGACTCACGGAAGGTGGGATGCCATCTAAAGTGGACTTGAATGGAAAAGGGAGAGGAAAGCTGAGCTTTTGTTACCACTGTAAATCCTGGGTTTCTGTTGGTGCTTTGCTCAGCTGGAAAGATCTCTACTGCAGGGCACCTCCAAAGCTTGAAGTTCTTAGGGGTGGGAGGCAGGACCCCTTTAATTCCACTTTCTCTGGGTATGTTGTTGCAGAGGGTATTTCTGTGGCAGGCTGGGCTGTTGCAGATGGCACAGAGCAGGAGAAGAGCCCGTGCTCTGTATGCATGTTTTCATGGGGAAGGTGGTGTTTGTGCTGGGGGTGGACCCCTTCTTTCACTTCAGCCAGTACCTTCTGAGCAGGTGTCTGCACAGAGCCACCTTCTCACCACGGTCTGAAACCAAGTACTTGGATGTTGTCTGTTCACAGCAGCCCAGCATGGATGCAAAGTGGGTAGATGGAGCAAAGCCACTGTTTAAAATTAGAATCCATTTGGACTCTACCATTTACACCCAGGTAAGTCAAACACCTTAAAAACTTCCAGCACAAATGCAAAGGAAGAGACTGTTGTGTCTCTTCTACTGCTAAGCCATAGGTGGTGTGGGAAATAGGGCCCTGGTACCTGGTTTGCAAAGCAGCACTGAGATACTTCTGAAGCAGCATGGCTGGGATCTGCTCCTTGGCTGGATGGGATGAGATAGTTGTGTGACTGAATGAGGCTAGGGAGAGGCTGATATTTCCTTGGCTGGTTGCACTATAACTGGCAGGACTAAGGAAACATTTGAGCAAATTACCTGCTTCAGTGATGAAAAGGAGAGAACTGGTGGATGTGAGAGGTTTCCCCAAACTGTACAATCATTAATGTTGAAAAGACCTCTAAGATTGTCGAGTCCAAACTAGTATTAGACTTTTTATTAAGTTTTTTTAAAAAAAAGTTCTCTGACAGCAGCAGACACAAGAAAACAGTCCTGGTTTCCCTTGGAAAGCAGTTCAGGCTGTTTTGCTAAGTCCTGGTGTGTTCTGCTGTCTTATGGCAGTGATGGACTTCCCAAAGTTTCACATGATGTGCAGCAAAGATCCCCAGCACATTCTCTAGGGCTGTCCTGTCTCTAGCAGTCCTGTCAGCACTGCTGCTGGGGGAATGCCCTTGGCTGGATGCCATCAGCTACATTTACATTCAAAGTAAATGGCCTTCAGCATCTAATTCTGATTTTGGAGATTTACTGATTCTGTATAGAACTGAGAGCAGCACAGTAGTTGTGCTTCCCCCCAGATTACATCTCCAGATGCTTTTCAGAGTTAAATAACCCAGTAATTAAATCTAACTGAGGAGGAGAGGGAGAGTAATGGGAAGGAGAGTCTGCCCCAGATGGACACTAGGAGGCTGGTGATGCAGGTGGTGAGGCAGTTTCTGTGAGTTGCAGCTGTTGGGAGGGCTTCTGTTGGTTGGGGATTGGGGCTCAGGGTAGTACAACCACTGGAGAATTTTAACACTGCTGGAAGTTTTGTGCTTAATATTGAGGTCATTTGGGAGCCAGGGGCTGAGCAGTGGATGGGTATGTTGGAAAAGACAGTGAGCAGTCCAGGGAGATGGCAGCTGGGGATCAAAAGTGCCACTGGCAGGGACATGGGGTTTGCTGGGGACATGGCCCACTGCTGCAGGTAAGTCACCAGATTTCCAAGTGCAAGTGACAAAGTAGGGGCTGACAGATGTTGAGGCTGCTGAACTGAATTTGTTTGTCTTTTCCAGGACATGCACTTGCACAAATTCTTCCACTACTGCCAGCTGGTTCAGGCGGGGGCTAAGGAAGTGCCAGGAGAGCTTGTTAAATACCTAAAGGTGAACAGTGCCTGTCACTGGGCTTCATTTGTGTTTTTACAGACTGTCAGCAAATACCCAGAACCCTGCCCTGTGGGAACAACCCTTGCTGGGGCCAGTGCGTTGTGCAGTACCCTTACTTTTGCTTTATCTTATCAGATGGGCTAGTATTTAAATGAAATGTTTTTTTCATGTCCCTACGTTCATTTTATCTTGTCAGACGATTTTCTGTGTGCTGCTTCCCTCTGCCTTCCACAAGGGATAAAACAAGCAGTCAGCATTGCTCTGCCATGCTCATGGCAAAGCTCTCTCCTGGTGGACTCACACACTCCTCCCTTGCTGCTCTAGGTTTGATTCAGCCCTTTACACTGTAGCACAATTCCCTGTTTTCTGGAAGCCCATTCGAAACGGGAGGGTTTTTTCAGGCTGAAAAAGATACGTGAGATTATCAGCCAGTTAAATTTGAGCAGAGGTGACCTATGACCTAGACCCAGCTTTTTGGTAATCACTGCAGCATGAGTAAGGACTTTGGAGCAGGTCCAGCAAGGGCTTCTGCAGGGAATATTATTCTTGGCTATTTACTGTCCTTGTTTCCTTCCATGACTGCCTGTTTTTGAGAGTGGTGCTGTAGCAACAGCTCCACTTCCAGTGGTGGGGATGTATCACCACAGGGTTACTTAATATGTGTCAGATAAGTTATAAATATTTTAAGAAATAGAAATAATAGCAGGTTTTGAAGCCAAGGACTAAAATCACAGAAGCTTTGTTATGAGCATTTTGCCAGGTCCCAGTCCTGCCAAGCCCCAGCACCCTCACTGCAGCCTTCAGACAGGGAGATAGGTATGTACCAACCACAAGTGAGGGATTCTTAACCACCACCACCTTAATAATTTCAGTAATTTAAATAGCTAGGTACAGATTTAAAAACCTTTTGTTAGATTTGCAGGTTTGAAAACTGAAAATGAAACATGATATCTTTCTTAGACTCATTTCATGAGCTTCAGGCACAGGAGCTCTGTGAGTCTGGTGGAGAGGGTATGCACGAGACCATCCTGACCTTCACCAAGTGCTCCATTTTTAATAGCAAGCTATGCTCTTTGAAAAGAAAAGTCTCTCTGAAAGTCATTGGGCAGCAGTTTTTCATGCTCCAAAGGCATTTGTGGAAATGGGACTTCAAAGAACCGGCACAAGTGATGAGAAGACTTGAGAGCAAAACTTCAGCCTTAAATTCTTAAATTCTTTTCAAATCGAATTAGTAGCGTGCGACCTCTAATGAAGTCACAGCTGCCTGGACACATCTGAGAGGAGGATTAATACCTGCCATAAGTGATTTATGTTGCTCCTTGGAGGTTTGCAGCTGGGATCAGTCAGCTGAAGGAGGCAGCAGGTCCTGCTATGGGTCCGAGTTGCCCCGTCCTCCAGTGGGTGAAGCATTTCCACACGCTGAGGCCTTTGCTAACGCCTGTCCCATTGCCACAGAAATGTCTGCGGACTGTAAGTGTTTAACATCTGCAACACGTTGAACTAAAAGTGTCTGTGTTCTGAACATTTGTTTTAGTGTTTGCACGCCATGGAGATCCAAGTAATGATTCAGTTTCTACCTGTAATTCTTATGCAACTATTTAGAGTCCTCACAAACGTGACGCAGGAGGATGAAGTAGCTGTCAACTGCACCATGTGAGTGTTGGGTGAACACACGTGCAAGGCCACGAATGGCAGTGCAAAGCAGGGTCTGGTTTCCCAGTACAGGGTGCTAAGTGACAGCACTGGCTGTCCCCCGCTGCTGTCTTCCCCTGGATCATGTGGGTGGCATGGGGGCATTGTGGGGCTCTTCTCCTGGGAGTGGTGTGAGGAAAAAACGTGGTACTTCAAAGATACTCCTGGTTTGTTTCTCAAAAGAGAAGGGGTTTGGTGGCTCTGGGAGCCAAGTTGTCTTATCAAAAGGCTGCAGAGTGCCCAGGTGTGTCCCAGCTGCAGGCAGCAGGTGTGGGGAGCAGTGTCCTGGTCTCATCCCAGCACTACATCCCTGGTGCCAGGATCGCTCCCGGTGCCCGGGGCTGGTGTGGCTGCTGCAGCTCCAGCTGTGCGGGCTCCGGCGGCCCCGAGAGGGCAGCACCGGCCCGGGCAGCGCTGCAGGGAGCTCCAGCCGAAGCACCTTCCCTGCCTGGCACCGGCAGTGAGCCCTGGAGCCCAAAGATGCGCTGAAACATGCAAAACATGCACCTTCCTCCCGTGGTGCTGCCTCAGCAAGGTGCTGCCTGCGCAGGGGGCTGCTGGATGTCACCCTCCTCTGTCCCATCCAGAGCGTGCCTCCATGCACCAGGAGCATCCTGCTCCCATGGAGCTGGAGGCTGAGCCCCAGTGCCCAGGGATGTGGTGCCTGTTGCAGTCACAGCCCTGCACCATGTGATGCCCCGATGTTGGGTCATGAGAACTTTTCCTTTGTGGGGCACTGTAATTCCACTCTGATGAAGCACCGCAGGGCAACAGGTGACCCCAGGTACCTGTTGGGTGACCAGCTCCCACTTTCATTTCCAGAGGTTTTTATCAAAGCTTGGCATGATGCTTTCCAGTTTGTCAATATCTTTCTGTTTAATAACATCTCTTTTCTCATCAGATTTTCACAGTGGAATTTAAAACCCACTTTATCTGATAAATGGCTTGTAAACTCCTCCTTGTGGTTTGGCCTGTGGGGTCTGTGACAACATGCAATAGCTTGTTGTTCCCTCTGGCTGGGAGTGGAATGTAAATCCCCAGTAGTGGCTGGGGAAACCAGGCTCTTGCTGCCTTGATCAGCTGCCTGGGAGTGAGTCCAGAGGGCTGGCATGTTCTCCAGTATCTGCTTGACCTTCCCACACTGCAGGGCAACAGCCCAAAATAATCCAGTACATGTAACAAGGAGCATATGATATAAATAAAGTAAAATTAAAAAAAATAAAGCTTCCAGAATGGATAAATCCCGGGGATGCAAGGAGGTATCAGATTATAACAACGATGGACAATGTTCCATCTCACCTCCTTGTTCAAGGAGTCCTGAGTGCTAAAAGTCAGCCTGCCTGGGCAATTCCTGGGCCAGCACAGAAGTGGAGAAGAGGCTTTGGGCGCCTCATCTGAGTGCTTTGTGCAAGGGTGGTGCAGGAGCTGTGTGTGGGGGTGCTGGCCTGCAAGAACTGTCGCTCTGCAAATCAGGCCGTGCCAGTAGTGAGGCTTTTGGGGTTGAGCAGGACAGGATACGTGTGTGTCTGCTTTGGTGAGGGAGAGGAACTTGCCCTTGTGTCGCGTGCTGAACACAAACCACGTTTCTCCCCAGGGTTCTTCTGCACATTGTGTCCAAGTGCCATGAGGAAGGGCTAGACCACTACCTGCGCTCCTTCATAAAGGTCAGTGGTGACACCACCCCCTGAGCCTCCTGCTGGGCAGGCTCTCACTGACACTGCTCTTCTTGCCTCAGTACGTCTTCAGAGCTGAGAAACCGAGCGCCAAGCAGGCGAAGATGATCCATGAAATCCTGGTGCTTTCCATGGCCACCATCCTGAAGCAGTCAGCAGATTTTCTAGCCATCAATAAGCTCCTCAAGGTGAAGTAGTGGCAGTACTTGGCTGCCAAGGGTAGAGGGGAAGAAAAGGCAGTCTGATGTAAAGCCCAGCACTTACCCCCATGGAAACCCACTGCAGGGGCAAAGCTGCCCAACACTTACCCCCATCTAAACCCACTGCTCCTTGCATCCACATCCTTGAGGTTCTCCCTGTAAAACAGAGATTAATTCTTGCAGGGAGCCTCTGTTTAGGCCCATGGCAGGAGACAGCAAAAGGCTGTTCATTTTGTCAGTTTTACCTATTTTCCTCAAGCCACACCTGAAGAGAGGTGTGGCTTTGTCTCCACACGCATGGGAGACAAACTGAGTTTCTGCCTCTCTGGGCCTTTGCAGGGCTTGCACCCCAAACTCTGCTGGTTTTTGGCAGGGTGCACTGGGGTGCAGAGAGGCTAAATCTCTTCCCACGCTAGGACTGGCCGGACATCTCTGGGTAGCAAAGGCATCTATTCCAAGCCAACTGTGCAAGCACAGCTGTGCTTACAAAAAGCCATTTGGATGTGAGCTTTCCCTCCCACACAGGTGCTTCCCCACATAGTCAGGGAGTATCAGTCATGTTCAATCCTGCTGAGAAAAGTAATAGTAATCTTTCTTCATTCTAGTACTCGTGGTTTTTCTTTGAAGCACTGGCAAAGTCCATGGCAATGTACTTACTGGAAGAAAACAAAATCAAGGTAAAAATGAATTTGGTCAATGCTGCATTACAGAGCTGTCACAAACTCCTCCAAAAACTTTCCTGAAAAGCATGTGACCCTCTATTTAAAAAAAAAAAAACTGCCAAGCTGAACAGCTTAACTTTCTTTTTCACTTTACTTTTCTCTTTTCCTCCCTTTCACTCTCAGTTGTAATTCAAAAATTCCAGAAGTCCTTATGGCTTGTGCAGCCTCCTTTTCTTTTACTGCCTACTGCAGTTGCAGCCAATACTTTCTTTGATCACTGTTTTATTAGGAAGCAAAAAAAAAAGCTAAAGAACTCGTGCCCGTGCTCAGTTGTCCCCAGCTGCTGGCTTGCAGCACTGAGCTGGGACATGCCCTTGGTTTCAGCTGCCCAGAGGCCAGAGGTTCCCTGAGTCCTACCAGCACGCCCTGCACTCGCTGCTCCTCGCCATCATTCCTCACGTGACCATCCGCTATAATGAGATCCCTGAAGAGTCCAGGAATGTCAACTTCAGCTTGGCTAACTTCCTGAAGGTCAGCAGTTTCTTTCCTTCTCCCAGGATTTAATTGAGGGGAAAAAAAAAAAAAAAAGAGGTTGACAATGAGAAATGTGGAGCAAGCAAACAAATGTGGTTTTAATTTATCTTGTCTTTGGTTTTTTCAGTTGTAAAAACTCTCGAGGGGATAAGCTGTCCTAGGAAAGAAACCTTCTGTTTCCAAAGAGACAGTAACTCCGTGTGTTACTGAGGGTTTTCAGGCATTCCTAGCAACTGTTTGGAACCTGAAATATATATACTCTCATTTTAAATATTTTTGTTGTCCACTGGAGACTTAAGTCATCCACATGATTTCAGAGAAACAGGATCACGTATGTTTTGGAAAGTCAGCAGCAACCCAGAGGATGAAATCTGGCTGCTGGCAGGACAGTAGTATGGAGGGGATTCAGGATGATTGCTTTTATGTTTAATGGTTGGTCACATGTTGCTATTTTTTCTCCAGCGTTGTTTGACCTTTATGGACAGAGGATTTGTTTTTAACTTGATAAATGATTACATTTCTGGATTCAGCCCAAAAGACCCTAAGGTAAGCAGTAGGTTTCTTGCAAAGTGGTTTGCAGCTGTACTTATCTACATCAGTCAAAGCTTTGTAGTGATTATTTTACACAACTCCTGGACGCCTTTTAGGCTCTGTTCCTGCAGAGTCTTTTAGAGGCAGAGACCTTTTTGTCTGGGCTAAGAGCCTGTAGCCAGATGTTCTTTAAAGTAATGTAAAGAGTCAGGATGACAGGAAGGAGTGGTTAATAGCCTGGATGAAAAAGCCAAAGAAGTCCCAAGTGGCACCTGTATGCATTGACACTTAGGCAGAACAACACAAGAATTTGCCAATTATTAGTGAGTTTCACCAGATGCTATTTATTAGATTCTTCAATCCTTGTGCAACAAGTACATTGAACTGGAAGAAAATGGGCCAGACTGAAAACATAGTTTGTGTTTGTCTTTTTTTTATCTCAGCTGCTGGTTGAATACAAGTTTGAATTTCTTCAAACTATTTGCAATCATGAGCACTACATTCCTCTGAATTTACCAATGACATTTTCCAAACCCAAGCTGCAAAGAGTTCAAGGTATGTTCTTTCTTAAGAGACTGGCTAAAGAGCTATAATTTATTAGTCCTGATGGCTTCTGACTAGATGAACTTTGGTTTGCTGTCAAGGAAATGTATGTCCTGGTTAGGACATTAACCTCAGGACAAGATGTTTTCCTGTCAGGTTTATATTATTTTATTCCAGAATGGTATGCAGTCAGCCTTTTTGGTATTTCCTATATTTAAGTTTACATGGGACTAGCAATATCTGGAAGACAACTGCCTGTGTTTCAGTAAATAGGCAAATTGTGCAATGCAATCCTTTGTTTCCAGGAGTGTCAGCCTCCCCTGAGAAGTGGGTCCTGTGGGGAGTGGGGGTGTAGGAGAACAGGTTGAACTCACTGCCAGCTCTCCCTGTGGTCACCAAGAGGGGATCCAGGTCACCTTCTGCTTTCACACTGAACAAGAGCACAGCAGTGCACAGTGTGTTTGAGCTTGTTCTCAAACCTGAGGGCAGCCAGCAGAGCTGGAGCCCGTGCCAGTCCCTGGTGCATGCCAAGGGTGTTTGTACTGAGACACCCCCGCACATCCACACTGCTGTCACTGTCACACCGTGTTCTCTCTGGTCCTGAAGCTGCTCAGCACGGGGTGGAGGGGGCTTATAAGGGGCTGAGCTGAGGCTGGGTGCAGGTGTGGGTGGCTGGAGCTCTGGCACTGCTGGCAGTGCAGCCCCCACCAACCCCCACAGTGCTCATTCCCTCGGGGTCCTAATGGCTCATCTGTGCTACATAACTGCAGTAGAGATTGCCAGGTTTGGGTGCCAATAGCCAAGTACTGGAGAGGAGAGTGAGGCTTGGGATTCCCCATGTAAAAGCCCTGTGGATTTATAATTGTATGATGTCTGGTGGAGGGAAGGGGATGTTTGGTTGTGCCTCACAGTGAAGCCATACAAGTCCCAGAGTGGTTCCACACACATACAGGTGGCAGAAGTAAATGAAAGATCCCTTATTTTAGTAAATGTCTGACCCCTCAGAGCTTTCTGGACCAGCTGCTAATCTCTTACTTCAGTTTGGCTACTTGCCTGGCATTGTTTAACAAAGAGTATTGCTAGAAACAGCCAAGAAAAACACATCCACAGTGCCTCCCTGATGCTTGTTAGTGGCATGGTAACATAAGGATGCTCTTCTTAACATTCACCTTTGCCTCTGTGATGGTTAAATTGAAAAGCTGTAAGGGCAGCTCATCTTTCCTGCTGTGTTTTACTGTGATGGACCTACCAGCTGAGGTTCCCATACAGCCAATGGCAGTAGAGCAGCCAGTGCTCAGGCAGCAGAGGTGCCTTTGCAGTGGTGCCTGAGCCCTGCCTGCCATGGTAGAGCCATGTGGGGATCACCTTCACTGCAAACTTGTCTGGCTTTATGGACAGACCTGTGTTTACAGGGCTCAGGAGAGACCCTGCCGGTGTGTGTGACCTCATCAGCCTGTGTGGATGCAGGGAGGGGATGCCCAAACCCTTACTGCTCTGTTTCTAGGGAAAGAAGGAATAGCCCTGAGGGAAGTGGACAGAGAGAGTTTCTGCAGCTTCAGCCAGTGCAGATGGGCAGGCTGGCAGAGCACAGCTCTGCAAACACATCCTGTTGAGTTGGAGGGTTGCATCTTGGAACAGCAACTCTGAAACCTCCCAGCTAATGCAGGGCTGGTTGGTGGTCTGTCCCTGCTGCCTCACATGAGGACATCAGCCAGAGCAAGCCCCAAGCTTGGCCTCATGGCCAGCAGCACATGATTAGTTTTTCACTGTTGTGATGGGAAAGAATCCAAGGGATTGACAGAAGCTGGGAGTTAAGCAAAGGCCTCAAAAATAATATTAAACCATGACATACTGTCCTGTTTCTCCAAGATTTAGAGAATTACTTGTTCCTGTTTATTTTTGCCGTCTTTTTATTTGTCCCTTTTCTTTTTACACATAATTAGAATTTTTTTCATTTGCTGTGGAACGGTTCACTTCAGTAGGTAGGTCCAACTGGAATGATCAACTCCTCTAATGTTGAATTAAGTATGCACTTTCCAATCAATTAGCTTGCATCCAACTAATGCAATAACCATGGTGTGTGACAATTAGGCATTGGCTAACATGACTAACAGTGAAAGCTAGGTAATGTTCCAGATTGCTTTTTCTTTCCTCTGAATCAGAGTTTCACAATCCAGTAAATGCTACTTTTGAATCAATGAATATAAAAATATCTCTCACAGCCACAGAGCTGTTGGAACCCTTTGGCTGGGATTTTCAAAGCTGAATGCACTCTGCCTTACCACAGAAGAACTTTCATACCTGTGGGGTTTTGGAAAAAAAAAGTCTGAGCTGAGCATATGGCATTTGTACTTTTGGGGGAAGAACACAGAGCTTTGGGGTTATCCCTGTGGTGGTTCTAATTTGGTGAATGGCCTGGCAGAGATAATGGTGTCAGGACAAGGCTGTTCACAGCAGCCCCAGTGCACATGGACCCTGCACCACAGTCAGTGTGTCTGTCACTTCCCTGCTGCTCTGTCCAGGCTCCTCAGCAGAAGTGATGCCTTATCCTGGTAGCAGCCTCAGCTCTGATCACAGAATCTGCCTGCATCTGTGTGAGGTGCAGGGTACAGGTTAAGTTAAGCCAGGGGATGAGGTACTGAGCTGGCTTTCTCTTGGCAGTCAGTGCAGCTCCTGAGGAGCTGTGTTCAATATCTGCCTCTGGCAAGCAGCAGCCTGGAGCCCTAGCCTGGCTCCTGGCCCACACAGCTGCCCAGCTGTGCAGACTGGGATGCAGACTGGTCACTGGGCACCGTGTCCTCATTTGCATCCCTCATCCCAGCAGCACTACATGCTTTTGCTCTGCTCTCTGACCTTGAGAGAAGGAACACAGATTGGTGGAGGATGTGGAATGAGCTGCAGGGCAGCACTGCTAGGGCTGGGTGGCCAGGTGAGCCCACCATTTCCACTGCTCATTCCCACCCTCACAGCTGCTTGGTGGAGGTTGGTATCCCTGCTGCCTGGGTGGTTGGGGATTTACAGGACAGCCCCCAGTCAGGAGCAAAGCATCCCCAGGCAGTGAGTTGTGCTGTCTTTGCCCATTTCAGCCATCTCTGACTTACAAATTGCTCGTCGGAGAGAGAAGCTTTGCAGAGCATCACACTGCAGAAATCCTTCCTTGAGTGCTGCTGAAACAGTGAGGGCTGAAATTAATGAACAGCCTGACCTGGAAGACACCAAGTTCTTTGATATGACTTAGGTCACTGGTGGAGAACTCTGTATGGTCAGTTCAGCTTTATTCAAAGATGAGTGCACTGCAGGAGGGCGGTGAACACTGTTAGAGGACTTTGTGGCTTACATGACTTACATGTCTTGCTCTGAACACACTCTTGGAACATTTCCCTTAACCATTGCCTTGTTGTTTCTTTCAGATACAAATCTTGAGTACAGTTTAACTGATGAGTATTGCAGGCATCACTTCCTCGTGGGGATGCTTCTTAGAGAAGCCTCTGTTGCCTTGCAGGACAATTATGATATCAGATATACGGCCATCTCAGTCTTAAAAAATCTCCTGATCAAGCATGCCTTTGACAACAGATACCAGCACAAGGTCAGGCCTGTTTTGTTGGCTTTTTAACTTAATATTGTTGAATTTTATGAAAAAAATCACATACCAGAGTTTTAGATATTGCAGGGTGCACCAGGGGTGTTCTAATTGCTTTTTAGGGAGCCATTGTAGATAACTGACAGTTATGGAATAGCAGTAATAGCTCAGAAACCATCTAGGAAATAACTGCAGCCCTCTTGCTCATGCTGAGTATTTAGGTAATTACCCCTAAACCATTAAGGAACTTGAGAGAGTCATTAGCCAAGAGTTATTCAACCAAATTAGGACATCAGTGATGTTCTGGTCTTGGGCCTAAATTCATGTTCTGTATTAATATGCTATAATCAGGAAACAGAACTGATTTCTGTTACAAGTCAGCTGCATGTTTTACTGATTAATGACCCAGAGGAGAGGATCTTGATTCCCCTGAGGTGCTGGATTTCCTCTGGGTGGATCTCAGTTTTCTTTGGTCAGAGGCTCAGCACGTGATGATGCTGAAAGAGGCTGGAAATGGGTGTGTTTTATCGTGATGCTGCTCCCTGCTGACCCATATGCCCTCCAAAGTGCCCAGCTATCTGTGCAGACATTGCCTGTCCTTGCTCTAGCCTGAAAACATCCCTCTGCTCAGAGTTTTGGTCCTCACATTGCTCCTAGTGTGCTGCATTCCTGAGTGTTATCCGGGAACATGGACGGCTTCCTGGCATCAAGGGTGCCCCAAATGTGCCAGGGCTCTCATGGGCCCAGAGCCAGCTCCTCTTCCCTCCCTTCTCTGCCTGTTTGAAGGCCCGAGCTGGAGGTGGGCTTGCTTTTCTCTGCAGTGAGGTTCCATGACTAGCTCGGGAGCTGTTTGCTCCCTCAGTGTGCGGCGCTCCTCTGACTCCTCAGAAACTCCCCCTGTCTTACTGCTGTCCCACAGGATATTGGTACAGGGGTTGTGCTCAGGGCAGTGTGACCAGGAAACTGCCTGGAGCCAGGGCAGGATGCTCAGCTGCTGTCCAGAGACTCCAAAGCAAAAAATCACACCATGGGCAGGACAGGCTGAACATGTGCTGGCACACCCTTGCTCCAGCCAAGGAGACCCCGGCTCCATCAATGGCTGAGAGAAGGTTTTGGCAACCCATGAGGGTTTTCAAGATTTCTTTTATCTTTTGTCATACTGAATGAGAAGAAAAAATTTGATTTCTTTATTATTTAAATGGTTCTACTCAATTTGCAAGCCTTAATTTTTTTTTTAACCTTTCAGCCAAATCCAGAATAATATATGTTTAACAAAAAAGAATTGGATGTAAGAGTCCTCCATTTAGACAATGTCAACCCAATCATTTTTGATCTGTACCAGTTAATCCAAATTAATCTGTTCCTACAAACTGTTTTCACTAGAAGCATTTGCTATGGAGAATTTCTCACTGGCAGCAATAGCCAGCATGAGGCATGGAGCAAATGTTTCTGTTACATTACTCCTGGGTGTTGCACTTAAAAATCAAACTATGCAAGTCAAGTGCCAGTTAAAGAGTTAGGAAATCCAGGACTTAGTTTTTTACCCATCCTGTGTGACTGGGAATGTTATTTAGCCTCCAAAACCCCCGAGTGCCCCAAGCTTGTTGCTAGAAGGGTAATACCTCTCTGGAGCTCTAGCAGTGGAGATGAGAAGCCAAACCAGCTCATGTTCTTTAGCACCACATGCAGTGTGTAAATACAGATATCTATGTGTATGTGTTTTGGCTCAAGAGTTCCCCTTTTTTCACTCCAGTGGGAACCTGGGCTCTTAGTGAGATTTTTCTCTGTGCCTGTTTTCAGAACCAGCAGGCAAAAATTGCCCAGCTGTACCTGCCGCTGTTCGGGGTGCTCCTGGAGAACCTGCAGCGCGTGGCCGGCCACGAGGCACTGACCTCCTGCCCTGCCTCCAGCCCCGTGAGTACAGCTGGGATGCCTCCATGCCTGACATGTTTTTGGACAGGTTGTGCAGTGCTTGAGGGGAGTTGAATCCCTCCAAGAGCAACAAGCTTGAGAAGGACTTGGCCTGGGACTCCAGCAGCTGTTCTGGGGAGTTTCCTGTCTTCCTAAAAGTTGTGTTTGTGGCTCTCAAGTGGCCTTAGCCTTGCAGGCCAGGCTGTCCTCCTTGCTGGGGCAAAAGAATAACAAGTAGGACATCTGAGGAAAGCAATTCAAAATTTCAACTCAAATTATGAAAAACAAAAAGGAAAACACTACTATGATTTATTTAATGTGTTCTGCTCTTCTTTGTACTCCTCCTCAAGTCCTTTGTCTCCTTGTTATAGAAGTAAGGAAATTTTTGTTTGCACCTGTGTTGTTTTTAAAACCTGCTCTAATCTGCCATTTTGTATTGCATTGTTCCCTTCTGTAAGAGAATAGGTGTTATCTTTGATTGGTCACAAAACCTTATATTGCTTTACAGGCATCCAGGGATGAATTCATATGTAGTTTTCCATCCCCCTCAAGCAGATCCAGTCTGATTGCAGACAAAGATCCAGGTAAATTAATTTTTCTAAATTCTAAATTTCCCATTTATTTTTAACATAGCTGTTACCAGCCTGAAGCACCCAAAACCCATCACCCAAAACCTGAAACAGTCATCTCCTAAAAGACCTCACAGACTCTGCATGGTTTGTCCCAGATGTGGTGTCACCCTACCTGTCCTTTCCAGATTTTTCCTTTTCCAGCTTTTGACACGGGGCTTTGGCAAGCCCTGTGCTGTGCTGACAAGTGCAAAGCTGCTTAATTGTGGGGTCTGGGGTTTTTTTTCAGCCTGTGGAGCAGCCCTTCCAAATGGCCATACAATAAAGAGAGAGGACTCCAAAGGATCCCTGAACTCAGAGGGAGCAACCAGTTCCCCGGATCAGAGTGAAAATGTAATGTACCAGGGGCTGGGAAGAGCAGCACTCAGCCTGCAGGCTGTGTTAAACAAGGGGGAGGGAAAAGGAGTTCCCTGTGGTAACACTCTCCAAAGCTTCTAGATATCTGTGGAAACAAACAGATTGATGTTCAGCAGAGGTCAGAGTCACAGGTCTGGTATGCTTTCCCTCTTCAAACATCGCTGAGCCAAAAATAGAATGGCTGACAAATGACTTGTGGAAGATGAAAGGCAAAATCTGTGTGGAAAATCTCTGCTCCTATGGTGCATTTGTCCATACTCAGATGTGCTCCCTGTGTGTGGGTGGCTCTGAGCCTGGCTGGGCCCCAGTGCCTGGTGCTGGGAATTGGTTTCCAAACATCCGAGAAGCAAAGCACTGTGGTGTGAGATTGCCAGTGACCACTGATTTAAGATAAAGTGTTTGCAGGAAAACCAGCCCAGGTGCGTAACCACAGGCCCAAACTTGCAGAAGGTGACTGTGGTCATGCCACAAAGACTCTGACCCCACTATTCAGACAGGGGGTATTCAGTTCTCCTCTTCTTGGCAGATTGCACACAGGTATTTGTGCAAACCAACCCCTGGTTTTCCTCAGGGCACTTTACAGATATCTTGGTTGGCGTGAGTCATTGATGCATCTTCAAAAGTTCTGGCCCTTGTAACAAAGCAAAGATTATCTGGGCTCATGGCTGTGTCCTGACGTGCCTAGAAGAGGTGAGGCCTTGCAAGCTCTCCTCCATAAATCACTGAGCTCCAGGACCAAGTACAGCCAAGCACTTGACTGTCCAGCAAAGCCCTGAGCACGTGCTCCAGCGCTGCTGATGGGATTTGCAGGAGGTGGTGGGGCTTCCAGCTCAGCTCTTCCCCCATGGCCAGACATCCTCTTAAATGCACTTGAACATTTTTCAGAGTTGTTGAAAGTAATCTTTCTGTTAGGGAATGCAATATCCACAAAGCCATGTAGAAGCAATGCCCCACAGAGGAGCACAGCTTCAGCAGTGCTCTGCAGGGCAGACTCTGCTCATTGCCCCATTCCCCTGGAGTGAATTGTGTGCTGACTTGATAGTTTGGCATGGTCAACAGCAGATCTCTAGCCATAGCACCATGTCTCCAACTCCAACATGATTGTTTATTTCTGCTTTATTATGACTCACATCCACAGCTTATCCCAGAATAAACAGCAAATAAGATCTGTGGATCCCTCTCCAAACATGTGAGGCAAAGCTTTAGGAGAAGCCTAGGGCTTCACTGTATCCATTTATCAAAGGGTACAGCTCAGGCAAGCACAGAGAGTGCAAAATAGAATTGGTATAACTTTAGAAGTCATGCTTCCCACCACACAATGCTCAAGCCTTTCCCACATAAATTGACTCATCAGCAGGATTTCACATACTTTGCCTGAGTCACTAAGTAGGAGGAAAATCGAAACACTTCCAAAAATCAAGGGGAGGAGAAAGTTCTTAAGATGAAATGTCCTCCTTTTTTAATAACTGACATTTTGTTTTGAAGTGTATGTCTTTAACAGAAAGTCAGAGTTTTGCTTTAAGTGGTGAGAGCCAGTGAATTTTTTTTACAGGAACTGGCTTTAAAAATGTCCAGGAGCTTAGCTGCTGCAGAGAGCAGGGGAAATGAAAGCAGGCTGCTGGATAACCTGTCATTCACTGCCCAGACATTTTTTCTCTGAGCAGAGAAGTGTTTGGGTGTTTGGTGATGTGCCCAGGATTTTCCAGGCTGCTCATCACTGGATGAGCTGTTTCCAAGGCATGGTGCTCTGGGGTGCACATTGTGGGGGGCAGGAGGGATGCCAGCACACCTGGTGTGTGCCAGGTTTGCTGTGCCCATGCTGCACAGCCTCTGTGCACGGCCCAGGAGCCCTGTGTGTCACAGCTGTGTCCCAGCAGATCCGCAGGAGCTCCATGAGGAGCAGCGTGTCCCACTGCAGCCGGCTGGACCAGTTCGAGATCCGGACACTTCTGATGTGCTACCTGTACATTGTGAAGATGATCTCTGAAGGTTGGTGCCTTCTGCTCACTGGGGGCAGCCAGAAAAACAAGGGACCATCCATTTTGGTCTGTAAGGTCCCCCCTTTGAGTTTTTAAAAATCTCAGTGCACTGTTCTTCATTTTCTTTCAGATACTCTTTTAGCTTACTGGAACAAATTCTCCCCCCAGGAGCTGATCAATGTCCTCGTGCTTCTGGAGTGAGTATCATGAGGCTGCTATTCAAACACTGCACCTTTGTGTGGTCAGAATGGCTGAGGAGGAGACCACAGTGCACACACTGTCCTGTGCAGCACTAGAGGTGTCTGGCCAGGTTGGAATGACATGCTCTTCCTCCCTCTGAGGAGAAGCAAGCATATATTGAGGAAGCATGGTTTAGTGGTTGTGCCCTGTGCTCTGTCTGGGGTGTGTCCCACCAGCTGTGGGCTCAGCTTCCCCTGTCACTGTCACAGCCTCCACTTTGCAGCAAATTTGGGGGAACAGGTGGGTGAGAAGACAGGGATGTGCCATAGAATTTTGAAACCAAGAGTGTGAGGTCAAGTGACTTGCAAATACAGACCCAAGCCCTTGTGCACAGAGAAGTGTGGCTGCAGGCAATAACAGGGTAGGTTTTAAATGTTTTGGATCGTTCCTGATCTGCAGGATCTGTAACAGATACATATTTCATTTTCTTCCTAGGGTGTGTTTATTTCACTTCAGATACGTGGGGAAGAGAAATATTGCCAGGTACTGCATCCTTCCCTCTGGTGCTGGGGTGTGGGGACCATTCCCGTGCTCCCTGCCCCAGTGGAGGTGGGAAGGACTGGTGCACACCCACGCTGGGCACACCCTGGCGGCTCCGGGCTCTGCTCAGCGCCGTGCCCTGAGCAGGGTCCCTCACCTCAGCACCCTGCCCCTTCCCTCCCCTCCAGCTCCTGCATGCGACCCCCGGGCTCAGGCGAGCGCAGGTTGGCAGTGTCCCCCCCAGCCAGCTGCAGGTGAGACAAGAGTCCCAGCTGCATCCCTGCTTCCTGAGCAGCATCCCTGCTCGTGTCTTAGCCCCAGGGCCTTCTGGACCACAGCATGGTCAGCCCCACTGGGACTGTCCCACACTGGTGTGTTGGAGGAAGAGGTCTCCATGCTGGTGCCTTGTGTAATCCTGTAGTGGTGTGGCTGCTGCTGCTGCTGCCCAAGCCCTGTCTTTGCTCCCCTTGCAGGGTGCAGGATGCCTGGCTCTCCAAGCACACGGCAGCCGAGAGGAAATCCCAGACCATGCCGGCGCTGCGCAGCAGAGCCGGGGCGCGGCTCCAGCACCTGGGCAGCTTGGAGAGCTCCTTCACCCTCAACCACAGTACGTGTGCAGCAGAGCCAGCAGGGCCCAGGGCACGTGCCAGCCTGAGGAAAACTGCATGTAGCCATTTTCCACTTGCTGCTGGTCGCTTCAGGTTACTCAAATTCTGCAGAATTGCGGTGGTCACCAGGCCTGCCTGCAACGTTCCTCGATGGGTGAGGGTGGCAGTCAAGCCAGCCCCTTAAAAATCACCCCTGGGATTTAGGACTTGTGTGGCTTTCTGCTCTTGCCTGTCTTGTCTCAGCTCCTTGGCTGAGTGTGTGGGCAGGTGGTGCCTTGGTTTGGATAGAGAACAGGGCAAGCAGGAGAGCTGCACTGCCCAGAGACCTGTGCTGGGATCTGCTATAAGCCTCTCCATGTGGGTGCATTTTGTCCCATTGAAGCACTTTGCCATCTCCCCTCTCTCCCCCTCAACTTGGACACCTCATGCTCTGTCTGGCTTTAAAGATGGTGGTATTAAGGGACAATATAGGTACTGTTTTTCTGGTGTGGCATCAGGCTGAGGCAGCTTCTCTGAATGGAGTTGGCAAACTGAGCATCTTGCTATTCTTGCATCATCTCCCAAGTGCAGTGAAAGTGCAAGGGAAAACCTTATCTATATCAGCGCTTAGATTTTTTGGGAGCTGGAGTGTTGAACACTGTTTCCTCCTAATTTTCTCTCTGTCCATAGATGCAGGCACCTCAGAAGCAGATATTGTGCACCAGGCGTTACTGGAGGGCAATATTGCCACAGAAGTGTGCCTGACAGTCCTGGACACCATCTCTTTTTTCACTCAGAGTTTCAAGGTCAGCACTGAAATCACAATGTTGTAGAAAAGTGTGCTGTGTTTTTATAGGTGTGTGGATTTTGGTGATCTGTTCTGCTAGAGTGGAAGAATACAAAAGGCTTTACAAAAGCAAATAATTTTCAGCTTGTTTATTTTCCAAAACACTAAGTGTTTCACAGGGTCTCAGACTAATTATAGCCATACACAATCTTGCCATTTCTTCAAAACTGCAAGGCCAGAGAAAATCCCACAGATGTTATACCATGACTGTAATTATTACAAAAATAGAATAAGAGGAAATGTATATCGTGTAGAAAGGAGAGACTAGAGAAAAGGGAAATAAATGTCCAACATTTTTGGAACAGTCGCTGTTTTGTACCCTAAATTACCTAGAAGCAAGGCCCAGATTTCTTTGAATCAGTGTACATGAATATCTCTGGGGCTGAGGCACTCCAGCTGTGGTTACCAGTGCAGACAGGACCAGAACCATGGGTAGAAGTCTTCTCTTCCATACTGGGATTCGTGCTTTTGGCAGCCATCTACAAAAACCAAGGCCTCTGTGGTGAAGAGAACCCTAGGATGGCAGCAAAATACTGTTCCAGAAATGCTCTTCCTGAAGTGTAGGCAGAGGAATCCTGCATGTAGCAACATGTCTTGTGAAGTGTAACAAGAACAGCTCTGGATTTCAGAGCAAGCACGATGAAGATTTCCTTTTTACATGGAGATGAGGAGAAATTCATAGCTTCTGTTTCCATTGCTGAGCCAAAAAGCCATCCTGGTGCAGATGTTAAATTACTCCTTAGAAGTTTGGTAACAGCAAAAGGATTTCAATGCAACACTTAAAACTTGCTTGACTTTCTCAGTTGCCTCTTTTGGAATATTGCTGAACCACAAAACAATGTGATTTTCAAACCACAGGATAGACTGGATTCTCTTCCCCTTTAGTGGGCTTTGGCTTCACTTTTATGGCCACACCAGACATGAGTGGGTCCTGTGCTGCAGCAACTGGGCTGGTGCTGTTCCACTACCACAGCAAATGAGCTCAGTGTAAAACTCTGGATATTGAACTTACCACAAGGTCTGTGCAAGGCATCAAAATCTGAGCCAGCCCAAGGGCTGTGAGGACTGGCAGTGGGATGGGGGCTGTTGATTTCCTGTCAATACAGGATATCCACATCCTTGTGCCATGCCCAAACTTCCTGCACTGCCCTGTGGGGATGGCAGCGGGCACAGCCCACCTGGTCTGACACCAAACTGTATCAATAACCCCAAGTAATTCCTTGTTACCATATCTCCACAAGATGCAAACTGGCAAAACTCTGCAGGAAACAAAGGAAGTGAAATTACTAACTGCAGCTATGAATCTATCCAGTGAGAAAATGGATCCGATTTTTCTTTTCTTCCCTCTCTCTGTTTTGGGCTGCAAACAGAACAATTTTCAAGACAAATAAAAAGAAACAGAAAAAAACCCCAGTGTGATAGTTACATTTGTAACAGCATGTTTTATTTAAAATAACTAGACAACCAGTGACAGTTGTAGAGAATATTGACTTAGGTTTTGGAATTAGTGATTCAAAAGTGATAAAATATTTTAGTTTTTTTCTCTGCTGCAAAAATAGCCTCTGCTAACTACTGTAAGTTTTTATTGATTTTCACATTTTATTGGTTATATTTTTACTGAAGGCCCTGTTGCTTATCTGGCTTAAGAATTAATGTGATTAATTATGCAAAATTATCTCTGTCATTTCCAGCTTCAGGCACAACATTTCTGCTAAGTAAATTCTCCTGTTGCTTTCCAGACCCAGCTTTTAAGCAACGATGGCCACAATCCACTTATGAAGAAGGTTTTTGATATTCATCTAGCTTTTCTCAAAAATGGGCAGTCAGAAGCAGCCCTTAAGCATGTGTTTGCCTCTCTGAGAGCTTTCATTAGCAAGGTAGGTAATACATGACAAGGGTGTGGGAGAACTTTATAAGTATGGCAGAGAGGCCAGCATGGTTAAACTCCTGTTAAATGTGTTTTAGAAAACAGCTTCACTGACTTAAAAATACAGCCCAGGTTAAGTTCTCTAGTTATTTATTGTTTGTTGGGTATCAGGAAGCAAAAGGAGAAATCATGAGGAGTTCCTTGGATTGCCTTGGTCACAAGGACACAACATTAGTGTCTGTTGGACCAACAGCTGGTGCTTGACTCTTTGCCCCAAACTGCCAGTGCTGCTGCCAGTGCTATTGCTTGATAATGCATGCACTGACAAGCAGCTCCTCACTCACCCACTGCCTGGGAGAGATGATAGTCCTTGCTGAACCTTGATCTGTGCTCTCTGAGCCCTGACAGGCAGTGAGGCTGTTTAATGCTCCGAGCTCAAGCACAGACAAAGCCACAGCTGACCACAAAAGAGCAGTGACTGATGCTGACATTGCCCTTTGTGCTTGTCAAAACCTGCCACTGCTCAAAAGGACATTTTTCCAAACCTGATGGACATGAGAACACCATTCCTCCCAAGCTGTGCAGTTATCATAAATACAAAATTAATTAAAACACCTCAAATCCCTTGAGCACAACACTTCATTAACGAGGAAAATCCATGTGGCAGATTGCAGCCAGGCAGGGCACAGTGTCTGAGTGATAAGCAGCAAAGAGTAACTTCAGAGGAGCTTTTGCACTAGCTGCTGAACAAAGTCTGATTAGAAGAAGAGACTGCTAAACTGCTTTTCAGAGGTGGAAAAAGTCTGTGCTTTGTGCATTTTGCTGTACCCCCACAGCAAAGCTAAGAGTTAGTGTAAGTCTAGGGCTGGATTTTGGCTTGTGCTAGGCAAACACATGAGAAGCAGAAATGCACAGGTCTGCTCCAGTCAGCGTGGTCTCCTACAAGGTGTTTTTTCATGGGGCTTCTTAAAGCCTGCTAGATTGGCAGCTGGCAGGGGCAGTAATCACTCAGTTTTTCTGCAGGGCTCAGTGCATGTTTATTGCTCTGCCTTTCTTTTGACTTTTCTGCTTGCCTGTGATCTGCTTAGCCTCGAGATCCAACCTGCTGCAGATCTGCACACACCCTGCTCTCCTCCTTGCTAGCCAAAAGTTTGTTTAGCCAGAAATATTTGTTTTGTGCCTATAGCAAATAATAGACGTTCCTTGCCTTCCTGGCATATTTTATGTGGGTTTTTTTAAGTGTGAAGCCAAACATGCACACCTGCTCAATTTGACCTCACTGTCAGCATTCAAAGCCTGGAGCCCTTCCAAGCTAAGGGGTTCCACACTTGCTTTCCAAAACATCAGTGGCAGCAAGGAGGCTGCATGCTTGGCTGCTGCAAGGATGGGGCAGTGGGATTGTTTTCTTGGATTTATGCCAGTCTAAATCCACGCTGAATTTCACATCATGGGTCTTGAAAGATGCAAATTATTGATTTCAGCTTTCTCCCATTTCCCCTATGACAGGACATATATGGCTTCTGTAAAAGCAAGATATGAACCCAACAGATGGTATCTAGAAGGAGGAAGTGTTTTCTTTGCCAACTCCATAACCACAAGTCCCAAACTTCCTTTTAAGTTCTCTCAAGGGTTCTTCTGAGGCCTGAAGTGGCTATGGTGGCCAAGGCAGGCGGTCACTGCATTGCATGACAAGTCAAGGATTAAATGTTTTCCTGCAAGTTTGTTTTCAAATACTAGCTCTGCTCTACTTTGTCATTTCAAGAAAAGCAAAAGGGAGTTTGACCTTTGTTGCAGCTAGGATGGAAAATTTCTCATTTCTATGGCCTTCTGTAGCTGTAATTACAATGAAAAGAATCCCCCTCTTATTTGTGGTCACAGCAAATGGTTGCTGTAGGGAAAAAACTCCTGAGATGTATTCTGCATCCCAAAATTTGTCTTGTTCATTAAATCCAGTTATTCGATAGGCAAAAGACTTTAAAAAAAATGTTGCAAGAGAGCAAAGAACAAAAATCTTCTGTAATTGTTTGCATCTTTGGTTTTGGTTGCATGCATGTGTTCTGGAAATTTGGCAAGAAAGCTTCCTCTGCTTTACTGGCTGGTAAGAACCAACAAAAGCTAGATTGTTCTTGTTTCACACTCTAGGTTTTCTTAAGAACTGAATCTGTCTTTTCAGGGCGATAACAGATAAATACATAAATAAATACCTATATGCATGCTTGGGAATGGTTAAAGGTTATAAAGGAAAACATGCATAGAGGAGGGGTGTGCATTAAAGACTAGCTCAGACATACCTTCTGCTTGTCCCCATGGCTGTCCTGCCCTCCTGTCCCTTTGAGGCCTCCCTGGGAGCTGGCTGCTGGGTTGAGCCCTGCTCTGGCCCATTGTGTTGGGGCTGGATCAGAAATGGGCTCCTGCAGTGTGCACAGTCATCACCACAGGGGCTGTTTTGTGCTCTCCCCAGTGTTCTGGGCCAGCTGGGGAGCCACAGGCAGCACCTGGCCAGACATCCAGCAGCCATTCAGCCCTGGATCTGCTTCCCTGAACCTGGCACCAGGAGCTATTGCATCTCCTTGGGCTCAGTCTCCAGAAAGGGACACGGGTTCCGTGTGAAAAGGGCACGGGTTTTCCTCCAGAGCTGCTGTGGTGTGGAGGGGAGTGCACAGGGCTCCTCCTGCAGCAGATTCCCAGGCAAGGGCTTTGTCCCTGGCAGTGCATGGGGAGTGTCTGGAAAGGCTCTGCTGGCCGGCAGTGTCCCTGCTGAGGGAGGTGCCAGCCATCGCTGTGCTGTCTGTGCATGCCCTGTCACACAGCTGAGCCCAGTGCTGACCATGCTCCTGTCTGGCTCTGCGGAAGGACAGCACTGCACTGGGCAGCAGCTCTTGGAGCTCCTTTCCCAGCTGCACACACAATCTGTGTGGCTCTGTCTTATTATGATGTTTGTTTGCCTCTTTCTTTCTTTCTCCAGTTTTGTTTTTTGAAGTTAACTTTTGGCCAGAGGCGGTGAACAAAAAGTGTTTTGTGTCCTAATTCTGGTTTCTTGGTGCAATCCCAGTATCTTGCTAGCCACAGGTCCTAGATCCCTGTTTTAAGACCCTGTCACCAGCATGCCATGGTGGTAGTTGTGGCAGTACCTGGAACACACATACTTAATGCAAGGAGTAGTGCCACAGTAACAGCTTCAGCCTCTGGCTGATTCTATTTACTGTCATCTCCCATGGGCAGAAGGTAGTGGGGCAGATAAAAGTGGCTAATGGACCACGCCCCATGAGGACCATGGAGTCTCAAACAAACTGAACACATCTTTCCTCTGAATAGGTAAAACCCTGGTTGCCTCTGTTGCCTCTTTTTGCCAGGAAATCCTTTGGGCCTGGTTGGCAGCTGCAGCAGGAGGAGCAGAGTGCTGCTGTGCAATGCCCCAGCAGCCTCCTCCCCCTCGGGAGGTGTTGGCATCTCCCCTCCCCAGCAGGTCCCTGCGTGCCAGCACAAAGCCCTTCCTTGTTCTGCTTCCCTGTGCTCAGCCTGCTGTGGCTGAGGTGGAAGGAAGCCAAGTGTGGTGTCACCTCCTCGCCAGCCACCTCTTGTGACCGCAGCCAGCTGGACACACCCTGGCACCCCCAGGAGGCTGCTGCCCGCTGGGACAGGGCTCTGCTGCAGGTGTCCCTTTGCAGGCAGGGCTGAGCTTGCCCTGACAGCAGTGCTCAAGGGTTTGGTGAGGGGACAGACAGGCCACCAGGGTGCTGGTGTTCCCCTGCTCCCTGCTGCAGGTCCCTGAGCCCCACTGTCACTGAGGGAGCTTGCACTGTGCCTTGGTTTGGTCCTGCTGCTCCCTGGGTGGCCCTGGCTGGGGACACAGGGCAGGTCACTGAATTGTAGGCTCTGAGGGACAAGCCAGTTCCTTGTTTGCATTCCTGAGGGCATGCAGGCATAATTTTAGGCGTTTTTAGGGATCATGTAGAAGAAGATGTTTGAGCATTGCAGGTCACATTTCACAGAGGTTGGATTCCTGGTTGGGCTCCAATGGATTTTCTGATGTTCCAAATGGCACCTTGTGGTGGGAATGTCTGTGGGACCCCTCCTCTCTGCCCCACTGCTTATGGTTATGGCTTTTGTAAGAACTTAATTCTATCAATCCAGTTTGGTGAGAATTTGCCAATAAACCCAGATGTATTCAGGGAAAGGATTAGCTGGACATAAGCAATCACATCCCCAAGAAGCGTGACAGCAAAGTTCACATTGCCCTAGGAAATGTGGTTAAAAATAGGCCCCAAATTCATTCCCACAAATGCTTTCAGGCTCAGAATTCTGGCAGAAGTTTTGCTGAGGCTGTCCAGGCTGGAGCTTTGCCCTGTCCCCATGCCCATCTGAACCCTATGCCATCTGCTGGTGTATTTTCTAATATTTGCATGTCTCTTGTGAAGTTTCCCTCAGCATTTTTCAAAGGAAGGGTGAACATGTGTGCTGCCCTCTGCTATGAGATCCTGAAGTGTTGCACTTCCAAGGTGTCCTCCACAAGGAACGAAGCCTCTGCTCTGCTGTACCTCCTGATGAGAAATAATTTTGAGTTCACCAAAAGGAGAACGTTCCTGAGAACGCATCTTCAGGTCAGTGGCTGGAGAAAAGCTAGAGACAGGACACCTCAGATTTAATGAACAGTTGCAGCAATAGAGCTCTGTGACCTCATACCTGCAGAGGATCCTGCCATTGCCATATGGACAAAAACCCTCCTGCTTTCCAGGCTTTGCCTGATTCCTGTTTCCAGTGACTGGTCCAGGCACCTTTAGCTGAAATAATTGCCATCAAGTACTCCAAGCTGTTGAGTTTTAGTGAATCAGGCACCAGACACATCTCTGTGCCAGAGGCTGGCTGGGATGGGGTGGAAAGGACAGCTGCCCTTAAGGCAGGAGAAAGGATTTCCTTGGAGCTGCTTTTTTGGCATTAGTAGTTTTTGAAGCACATGTAGATACCTAGGGGGACAGATGAATACCTCTGGGTTGTAAAGAATCACAGAAGAAGATAGCTAATGTCCAAACAGGGATTCATATTTTAATAGTTGGGTTGTTAGTTCTGCAGAGCAGTTTGGTCCTCTGGGGAATGTCTGTCCTTGGGAGATGTGAGAGCTGAGCCACAGTGCCAGTTGCTGCTTACGTGGTGGAAAAGATGTGCTGTTTTCCTGTGAGCATTTTATTAACTGTGACCTTAATAAAGCCCTTTTATTAGGACTTGTTTAAATAAAGCCTCTACCTTGTCCCACAGATAATAATTGCAGTGAGCCAGTTGATTGCAGATGTGGCCCTCAGTGGTGGGACCAGATTTCAGGACTCCTTGCTCATCATTAACAACTTTGCAAACAGCGACAGGCCCATGAAGGTGAGTTGGAGATGTCACATCCCATCCTGTGCTATCAGCCTCTGATGCAAGCCTGGACTCCAGGAAACTCTCTTTAAGGGTTGGGCTAATGACTGGAACTGTGATTTATAGGCTTGTAGTAGGCTGCATTTGCTCAGTAAACAAGTGTTGTGCCAGCAGCAATAGGACCAGCTGCCAGGCAGGTCATGCTCCAAATGTGAGGCCTCACACCAAGGGGAGGGAGCCCAGCAGCTCAGTTTGTGCTCTGCCATGTTCTTCTTGCAAGATTGTCCAAAGAGCTTTCCAGGAACTCCCAGCTTTGAGGGAAATGACAAGGGAGGGTCTGGTATTTCTGTTGCCTGAAGGTAATAATCAGCAGGATTTAGTTTTATTCAACTGAGTGTCAGTATGTTAAGAAAGAGCTCTTATGTGGAAATTAATGGTTGTATTTCTTTGGAAAATAATTGCCTGTCTTTGTGCTAGAATTAGTGGTTTGTACCCAATCCATTGAGCAATTGCAACGTGCTCCATTTCACACAGAGTAGCTGCTAAGGCAGGACTGGGGAAATGGGAAGTGTTTTTACAGTTCCACAGTCATCCTATGACCTAAAGGCTTAATGGGAACTTCCATTAGGTGTTTAACTGTCTTGGTCACAAGGACACAACAGGATATACCTGGCAAAAACCTCAGTTCTTTTCTGCACACAGATGTTGGTAAGGGTTTTACTGAGCCATACTTTACTTGCAATTTACATCATGAGATGATCATTATATTGAGTTTTTGTATTTGTGTAAGTGCAAGAGTACAAGAGAGATTTCAACACACTGGAGAGAATGCCATGCACAGCCACAGCAGCAGCTGGGGTACAGGAATCTGAGGAGAGGGAGCATAAACCAGGCTCATCATGGAGGGGAGAGGGCTGAGGGGGAACCTACCTGCTTCTTTCCACAGCAGGCAGTTTATAGAGACATAGTCAGACTCTTTTCAGAGGTGTGGAGTGCAGGACAAGAGGCAGTGTATGCAAGTTGCAGCAAGGGCAATTCCAGTTTTGCTTAAGAAAAAATTATTTCCCAAGAGCACTGTGCAGCCCTGGGGCAGGGCCAAGAAAGGAGGTGGATTTTCTGTTTTAGGAGATTATAAAACTTGGCTGGATAAGCCTTGTTCTAACTCACTGTTGGCTTAGTTCTGAGCAGAGGATCAGATCAGACCACATGCTTCTCTACTGCATTCCTGTGGTGGGAAGCTCTACAAATGCCTTCAGTGCTTTAGGAATTGAAGAGAGACCACATCAGAGCCTAACAAGCCAGATGTTGAATGACATAAAATAATACTGGTTTGTGGTTTCATCCAGAGATATTTGCATGCATGGAGCACTTCTGTGTTGCTCTCACAGCAGCTCCTCAGGATGCCAAGGTGGCAGCCTCACTGCAGCACAGGAACAGCCAGCCTGGCATCCTGAGCACGACCTGGAGAGATTGGCCCTGTGCACGTCATGACTGAAATGGCTCTGATTGCAGTTGAAACACTGTACACTGTGTGCAGTGTGAGTTCAGTAAGGAAGAGTTAATTAGCCTTATCTGCAGTGTACTCAGTGTTTTCAGATAAGTGAAGTGTTGGCTGAAAGGGTCATTCCTTGGCAAAGCCTGTATTTTCTGTATTAGCTTCTAATTCAATTTGTGTCGTGTCAGGCGACGGCTTTTCCTTCCGAGGTGAAAGATTTGACAAAGAGAATCCGCACGGTGCTCATGGCCACTGCTCAGATGAAGGAGCACGAGAAGGACCCAGAAATGCTGGTTGATCTGCAGTACAGTTTGGCCAAGTCCTACGCGAGCACCCCCGAGCTCCGGAAGACGTGGCTGGACAGCATGGCCAAGATACACGTGAAGAACGGAGACTTCTCAGAGGTGACTTGTGCAGGGGAAGGCGTGGTGCACAGCAGGACAGATTTACAGATGGCATTCTGAGAGTTTCCCTTTGTGCTTTGCAGGCAGCCATGTGTTATGTTCACGTAGCAGCCCTTGTAGCAGAGTTCCTGCACAGGAAGAGTAAGTGTCTGCTGTCTGGGAGACACGAGGAGGATGATGGTGGGGTTTGGGGGTGTCAGGATCTGTCTAAAGACAAGGCTCTCTCAATTCGGTAAATTGTTATTTTATAAACAAGCTAAAAAAGAAAAAAAAATTATTGCAGTGTATAACTAGAAGATGATGAGTAGTTTTTAAGAAATGACTGTTGTTCATACCTGTTTACTTAGCCATACTAGCATGGTGCTGAGTGAAATAAGAACCAGCACATCATGTCTTGGTTTAAATGTTCACTTGTATTTTACATTAGGAAATGTGCTCACTGGGGAAGGCCGTGTTAAAAATTGACTCAATGTGATAATCAGAATTATTACTATAGGCAGTACAGAAAACTGTAGAGTAAGGCAGTCAGAATGCAGTCAAGAAAGGAGACTGTAGCCTAACCATACACATATGTAAAGAACAATCAGAAAAAAAGGAGATTTTTGTGGCTTAGCCCAAAACAGGAAGGAAGGACAGAGCTGTGTGTTCTCAAGTTACACCACATTGCAGGTTTTCTTTTAAATACCTGTTCCACAGCTGATATGTTGACCCCATTTCTCATTTCCATGTAAGGGAGTAATTGTTGAAGTGGACCCTTAACATTTCAGAAAGTTAGGGCTGCATGAAAGCTGATTACATACACTGCCTTGGCTGGAAAGTTCTTCAGTGCCCTGCTCCGGGGGCTTGGAGTCCCTCCAAATTCTGTGCTTTGTCTCAGCAAAGTGGGAGAAATAAAGACTTGTTCTTGTGTATATATGCACATTTCACATGGCTGCAGAGAGGGGGGTATTGAAAGTTCACAATGTTTTATTTGTACACAGAGGCTGCTTACCACAACTAGTGGTAAAGGAGAACTCCTAAAAGGGAAGAGGAACAAGTCCAAAGGAATATTAAATGAAGTTTGAACATTGAGTTATTTCTGTCACTGGCACTCTCTACATCTACAGAGACTGGAATGATTCAGTAAAGGCTGAAGTACCCAAAGTTTTGGGGTACCTAACTGTGCTTCCTTGCTAGGAGTGTACAGTTCTGTGTGCTTACCACCCAGCTCTCCAGCAATAGCTGGATAGAGATAGAGTTACTTTTCTTCCTTGGTAGCTGGTGCTCTGTTTTGGATTCAGTGTGAGAGTAATATTGACAACACACGGCTGGTTTGGTTGTTTCTCAGTAGCACTTACTCCAAGCCAAGGACTTCTTCAGTGTCTCATGCTGTGCCAGTGAGGAGCTGCACAAAAACCTGGGAAGGAGAATAGCTGGGGCAGCTGACCTGAACTGGCCAAAGGATATTTCACATCTCAGGATGTCATGCCCAATGTACTGGCTAGGGGAGTTACCTGGAAAGGGGGCCAGTCTGAGAATGGTTTTGGCATTGGTCAGTAGGTGATGAGCAGCTGTGTTGTGCATCACTTGATTTTCTTGAGGTTTATATCTCTCTCTCTCTGTTATTATTATTACCTTAGTTTACTTTGTTTCAATTATTAAACTGTTCTAATCTCAACCCATGGGTTTTACTTCTTTTCCCTGATTCTCCTCCCCATCCCACCAGGGTTGAGCGGGGCAGTGAGAGAGGAGTACAGCAGCATGACACGTTTGAGATAATTCCACTCATCCATTTGCTTTTGTCTGCTGCAGAACTGTTTCCCAGTGGATGCAGTGCCTTCAGGAAAATCACTCCCAACATTGATGAAGAAGGTGCAATGAAAGAAGATGGTGGCATGATGGATGTACATTACAGTGAGGTGAGGTCCTGTACTGTGGATACAGGATATTTGATATCTGATTAGGATTTTGTTTTAGACTTCATTCATATGAGCTCTAACAAATTGCAGTTGTGCACTGGTATCTGTAAACAAGACTGTTCCACTCCAATTTCCTAAGAGAAATCTGCTCTGGAGAATTTTATGTGTATGATTCAGACAGGTAAAACTGATGTAAGTTCTTGGTTCTTATGAAGAGCTTTTCTAGCACTGGGGCTGAAAAAGCTGCACCACAACCTTTGCCTGCTGTGTTATGCAAAGGCTGATGCTGCCAGCACAGCCAGGTGTGGTGTTTCCAAGAAGGGACAACATGAAGTCAAGCTCTGCAAGGAGAGGTCATCTTAGGGTCCCCCTGGAGTCAGGGCTGTTCTGCAGGTCACCGTGGTAGCAGAACAATCCAGACACCCTAGCAAGGCACTGGGGAAGTCAGTAGATCCCCCCATGAGTCATCAAGTCTCACAAGTACTTCAGCACCATCCCTGTGCCGCTGCCTTGGTTCGGCCATGTGGCTGAGCAAGGTGGCCCTGCAGCCCAGCTGCCCATTCATCAAGGCTTGAGGATCCTTGGCATCACAGCCAATACTTGTTCTTGGTTGTGTTTCTTAGTCACACACCTCTGATCTGGAGTGCTGTCATGTCCCTATTCTCCCAGAGTTTTTGCATTTTCCTGGGGGAGTAACTAAATAACCAGGACATACTTGCTGGCTATTATGCTAATGGTTTATGAACTTTTAAAAAATAACTTGTCCTTTTTCTTCTTTTTCCCCTTCCCCCTCCCCATTTTTAGAATGCCTTTAGAAAGGCCAGGAATACACAGTGTTTAAACTTATGTAACTGCAGTTACTTATTCTGGGATCTGATAGAAGTATCTGAAGTTAAAATGGTTTTATCTTCTAAGCTGGAGTGTTAGTAACACCACCCATTTGGTTGCTGTCCTAGGAGGTCCTGGTGGAGCTGCTGGAGCAGTGTATAGATGGGCTGTGGAAGGCAGAGCGTTATGAAACAATTTC
Source organism: Ploceus nigricollis (assembly GCA_013399945.1). Taxonomy (NCBI): domain Eukaryota; kingdom Metazoa; phylum Chordata; class Aves; order Passeriformes; family Ploceidae; genus Ploceus; species Ploceus nigricollis. Next base: position 1,103,254 of record VXBC01005202.1, on the reverse strand, counting down.
TGAAGTTTCCAAACTGATCATTCCTATTTATGAGAAGCGGCGTGAATTTGAGGTGGGTATTTTGAACTAGTTTGCATAGTGCGGGTAATTTTCGAGACTGCTAAGAAATAAAAACCAGGGGACTTTTTTATTTTTGAATTTATGACTAACTGAATTGGTGTCAGTAAAGTGCACACTGTGCCTCATTGTTGGTTATTAAAGAAATTAGTGAAAGCAATGATCTGAAAGGTGTTTATCAAAGCTAGTGACGTGGATGACTCGTGTTTGGTGAATCATTACCACCTCCCGTCCTGTAAAAAAACCCTGTTGTCATTCCACATGCTCATCGAAGCTGGATGCTTTTTGAGACCAGACTTTTTAAGGGTTAAAAACAGAATGAGAACAGTTCAAGGGAAGGACTAGATCTGTGGGTATTTCAGTGGCAAGTGGAGAGGAAGGAAGGAAGCTGTTCCCAGCCTTGCTCCTTCCCACCACGTGCTGTGACCTGTGCTTCAACTTAATACTGGTCCCCTTTCCCTCCCTCTGCCATGGCAGAACATCCAGCCATGTAGCTGAACCTGGGGGGGAGGGGGGAAAGTCTTACCTCGACCTATTTTTTAGATTGTAAAGCTGTTTTTAATCAAAAAAGGACTTCCTGGGTAAAATATTGCTGGCTGCTCTGTGTGTGAAGGCTCAGTCAGGAAACAGGCTGAGACAGTGCAGTCAACCTTCTCTCCAGGGGCAGTGGTGTTACTGCAGTCTGTGCTGCCCTGCAGACCTGACCCTAAGCATCTCCTTAAAACCAGGTTTTTCAAACAAGACTGCATGGGTTCTTTAGAAATTAAGGTTTCAATTCTCCAGAGGATTGTGTTCAGGTGTCTCAGAAGCTTCTGGTGTTAGCTCGAATTTGCTGCTCAGAAAATCCTGCTTTCCTCATAATGTTAAAATCTGATTTCCAGAAACTCACCCAGCTGTACAGAACACTCCATGGAGCATATGCTAAGATATTGGAAGTAATGCACACAAGGAAGAGGCTTCTTGGAACCTTTTTCAGAGTGGCCTTTTATGGACAAGTAAGTTTATACACTGGCTTGCCAGCTACCCCATACCAGGCAGCCTGGCCCCAAAAGCTGCTGCTCTGTCAGACCTGGAGTTGAAGAGCTCCTCTGGTGCAGCCACCAGTGTGCCTACGTGAGTGTTTTGGTGCTGCACTCTGGGGATGAGGGTTTGTATCTGTTTCCAAGAGCACTTGATTTATTATAAAGTTTATGATTCTGCTGGTAGGCTTTACTTAAAACAACTCAGCAGCTAGGAAATGCCTTAGTGGGTTCAGAAAATGCTGAGGGTTTTTTTGTAATTATAGTTATTGTAGGTTACACAGACATAATTTAGGATGTATAGTATATAACTAGTAACAGTGTATAACTATAACCATTGTATATAAACAGTAGTAATAACAGACTTTTTTTTGTACAGGAAAATGCTGCTCCCTTCTGGGTATTAGCAAAGTAAAAGGTTATGAGAGAAGCTGGAGGCAAAATATCAGTGTTGATTACACACATGTAGAGATAGGTAGTACTTGTGTTAGCTGAGTTAGCTGAGGTAGCTGGAAACTGAATAAGATCTGAGGCTCAGAGTCCCAGGAAGCAGCATGATCTTATCATATCTCATTGAAGTCTTCTGAGCTTAAAAGCAGTTGTGGTTTTATTTTTTTCCTCCACCTATAGCAGTTAATAAAGTGTGATACCCTCATGTCCTTTCTGTCTCTGAACAACCTGCTTCTGCTTGTGGACTCATAACCAAGGGGAGGTGCAGGACCCCTCTTTAGAAAACACCCTGTAAATTATATAAGCCTTGCCTTTCTTTATTCCTTCTTTAGAGGAGATGATGAATACCCCTGAAACCATCATGGGTTTCTACCTTTGAATGTCACTGTCACAACATATCAGAGCAGTGACTTTTGCTGCAGCAGACATGCAATTTTCTATGTACCCTCATCTTCTCTGTAACTTTGGATATGTAAAAAGTAGATAAGGTTAGCAACAGATAAAAGGAAACAACTGCTAGCTTAGTTTTCCAGAAGTTGGAAATAACTGGATCAGCCCTTAAAATTGAGCTGTGTAGCATCCTGACAAACAGTGCTTGATCCAGTTTTACACTTTGAAGCTTTTCTGGCTTTATATTCCAGCTACACACAGATAGCTTAACACTGTGTCACAAGTTCTAACTGGAACAGCTCACCAAAGGATGAAGTTCCCATGCTGTTTCCATTATGGGTAAGACTGGTGATGCAAGCACAGCCTTTGATGTGTTTTGGTCTCCACTTACAGTAAATACACCAAATCCCACTTCCCTGAATACAAGAGGAATTAAAGCACAGGAAACCCATTTCTTTTTTTATTGCTTAAAATCTCTTGCAGCTTACACAAATTCCTTAATTTCAGACTGTTCCTGTGGCTCTGCTGCAGGGGCTTCCTCAGCTCACCTATCTTTCTGCTCCTTCTCTGTACCTTGTTTTTGTGGTTTTTTTTCTCCTGCCTATCTCTTTCCAACCTTCCAAAAGGTCAAATGCTGGCCAAACCATCTTCCACATAGTTTAGATTTCTCACTGGTTGTACTCAAGTAATGATGCATTGTGTTATTGTGTTTGTGTTGGTTGAAGAACTTTTTTTTTTTAGGCCATTTTTAAGGAAGCTGTTAAACAGGCAAAGTTCAGTGAGACTTTGTGAGCCATAGCCTTCCAAAATTTTTGGCTTTCTGAAATGTTAGTAGAAGCTTGCTTTGCAAACAGCAAATCTAAGGCAAAAGTTTTCCAAATGAAGAAACACAGCTATTCCTCACTTTTTTT
>VXBC01005202.1:1085944-1100379 GCA_013399945.1 Ploceus nigricollis | reverse complement strand
ATTAATGCCAGACATTCTTTGAGGAAGAAGATGGGAAGGAATATGTCTATAAGGAACCCAAACTGACAGGCCTCTCGGAGATCTCCTTCAGACTTCTTAAACTTTATGGAGAAAAATTTGGGTCAGAGACTGTAAAGATTATCCAGGATTCTAATAAGGTAGAGTTAAACTGCATGCTCTGTGGAGCTGAAGGAGGATGACAGAGCATCCCTTCCTTCTGCCAGTGGGAGGGGAAGAAGGAGCCCTCTCCTCCACCCTCTTACACACACCTTGCTTCAATTGCCCCATGCTCCTGTGTGTGGACATGTTGCACAGCTGGACAGGTGCTGGTGCTGCTGTGGCTCCCAGGTGTGAATTATGAATGGAAATTGCAATCCCCCTTGCACTGAGCCTTGTTGAAGGCATTAGAAACCAGCACAGAGCACCAGGTGACTGGAAGCAGAGTTACTTCTTGTTGCTTTGATGCTGCAAGTCTAAAAGAAAATCTCTTGGGGCCTTGCAGCCTTAGCTCCTTTCTTGTCATATGGAATACTTATTTTTGCTCCCTGCAAGAGCTGTGCACACCCTTAGGCTGCAGTGGGATTTACCTGGGTTACCAAAGACAGTGCTGGTGATCCCAGAGCTGGTTTAGTGCAAGCCTGCAGGTTTGGCTGGCCCAGCACTGCATGAGCACTGGATCAGTCTAGAAACTTTGTGGTCATACTAAAAGGACTGAATAGCTCAGGCCTGTGCTGCATTGATGGATCAGGGGATGTGACTGCCTGCTGCAGGAACAGCTTGTTTGGCACCAAGTGATGTATTTGTTGTGCCACACTTCCTTGTTTTATGTGCTGGTGGATGGTCTAGACATACCAGCTGAGGGCAAAACGAGTGTTTGGCGTGTCACTGGCCTTCCTGTAGTGAGGCCTGATTAGCAGGGAATTATTTTAAATCAGATCCCAGTGAATAGATTAGCCAATTATAACTTATTAACCTTTGCTTCCTCCTGTGAGTAACCCTCTTATTTCATAGGTCAACATTAAAGACCTTGATCCCAAGTATGCCCATATTCAAGTGACTTATGTGAAGCCCTACTTTGAAGACAAAGAAATGTCTGAAAGAAAAACTGAATTTGAAAGAAATCATAATATCAATAGATTTGTATTTGAAACTCCTTACACTTTATCTGGAAAAAAGCATGGCAGTGTGGAAGAACAGTGTAAAAAAAGGACCATTCTAACTAGTAAGTACAAATATCTGAACATGAGACAGTATCAGTAACTATTAGGAAACTGTTCTAGCTCATGAAGATATTCCAGCAATGTGACAAATTCTCTCAGCTTAATCAGAATTGTGACACAGTATTTTGGTTGGGAGGGGGAATTTACCTTGTGTTTTTATGTGCATGTTTTTACAGATAAAAAAATCTTCCTGGTAAATTATAGCCTTGTTTGGGATTTCACATCCCAGGGACAAGAATCTGCCTGTGTATGTTCTATGAAGAGTACTCCTATGTGCTGCATGACTTTTCAATCTATACATTTCTTTTGCTGTTTCTGCTAGCTTTGAACTCCTTTCCATATGTTAAGAAGAGAATTCCTGTCAATTATGAACATCAGGTTAATTTAAAGCCAATTGATGTCGCTACTGATGAAATAAAGGACAAGACAGCAGAGCTGCAGAAACTCTGCAGCTCTGCTGGTGATGTTGACATGATCCAGCTGCAGCTCAAACTGCAGGGCTGTGTCTCTGTGCAGGTCAGTCTGTTTGATGTCTGTTCAGAATTGCATTTACATGCACAGCTCGGGGTGAGGCATGGTCACAACACATTTCCTTTCCAGAAATCATTAACTTTGTGGGCTTCAGGGCTGCAGCCTCCACACAGCCTCCCTGTCACGTTCAGTGCTGCACACGCAGCTGGCTCATGGGAATAAACATTTCCTCCAGTGGTGTTTACAGTGCCAAATCCAAGTGTAATTGCACATTAATTAACCATAAGGAACTGCTGAAATATACTCAAGTCTTGAAAATTGTACTGTAATGATCAGGCACAAAGAGCCGTTTTGTAAGCCTGGCTTCTCAAGCTGGATGAGTGACCTTAGGACTCAGGCTGTGCTGCTTTTCCACACAGAAATAAGGGGAAAATATGAGGAAACAAACTAGATATCTCTTTTTATCTCAGCAGGAGTTCAAGCATAAATGATTTCTTCTTTCATTCTAGGTTAATGCTGGTCCTTTGGCCTATGCCAGAGCTTTCCTAAGTGACAGCCAGTCCAGCAAATATCCTGCTAAGAAGGTGAATGAGTTAAAAGAAATGTTCAGGTAGGATTTCTAGTGTAATAAAAACTAGCAGCTGCCTGGAAGATGGTACCTGCTCTGATTATATTTTTGTCTGTCTCCAAACTCAGCAGATGCTGGATACTTAGTTATGTCTTATAAAGATCCAAGTCTCATGGGGTTGTGGGTGTTCACACATATGAAAAAAGCCAATGAAATTATATATGATTGATATATATAACCAAGATTATGTATATCAAGATATATATTCCCAAGTCTAGGGCTATGCTCTCCATGGAGAGATTTGCTTGAGCACTTGCTTCAACAGTTTGTGTGGGTTTTTCAGATTATCACATGAAGTACGTTTGAAAACCAGAGATCTGACAGTCCAGGGGCTCAATGGTCTTTGATATTGTGCATTGTTTGCCAGTTTTTCCAAGGGGCTTTTTTGCTAGCTAATGATGAACTTGAAATATTTTAAAGCAAATCCTTTCCCAGTTTATGGTGGAAGAGCACTGTTCTTGTTTCTGTTGCTAATTTTTGAAACTGTGTGACTTGCACAGGTGTTTTTCCAATTTCTGTCCCTTAAGGTAAGTTTTACCTCCCACTTGAAAGTGTCTCCCAGGATATGATTAGGCAACTCTTGTTTCACCTCAGTATGATGAGTCTTTGCCACACTCTTTTCTGGACCTCTCAGGTGCAACCAGCTGTCCACCAGCCCCTGCATTTTTTACTCTGTGCTGGTGACTCCTATTTCACCCATTTCTCCATTCTCATTGTATGAAGAAAGCAGCATTTGGGCCAAGCCCATTCTCCTTCCGTGTACCACGTAACCTGGCAGTCAGGAAGCAAACTCTGAAAACATGCCATGCATGGTTTTACTTTCCAGCCTTGCAATGCAAACACAGTCTCCCATTTCAGTTGTGAAGGTATTTTTATTGAGTTTTATAAAAAAGGAAAATATGTGTGTTAAATGAAGCAAAGAATGAATAACAGGCCTCATGGTGTGAATTTCCTTCTGGAGGGTGTCTCTGCTGTCAGGAGCCTGAGCTCTGACAGCCCTGCTGTGTCACACACAGCCAGCTCTGGCCAGCCCTGCAGGACTGGCTGTCCCACCTCCTGAGGATCCAGGCTCAGAGGAGCTCCAATGGAAAGCCCAGTACCTGTGTTGCAGTCCCTCTTCATTCCCTGATTCACTGTGCCAGGGATACCCCTGGAATATGTCTTGCCCCAAACACTGGAGAAAAGGGGGTGGGAAATACTGAGATTTGCCTGTCTGTTCAGTTGCTTGCTTTGATAGAAGACTGGACTATTGTAATGCCCCAAGTTCATTCCTTTCCTCCCCAGGAAGTTTATCCAAGCCTGTGGAATTGCTCTGGAGCTCAACGAGCGTCTCATTAAGGAGGATCAGTTGGAGTACCATGAGGGGTTAAAGTCAAACTTTCAGGATATGGTGAAAGAGCTTTCTGACATCATCCATGAACAGGCACGTACTGCACATCGGGAGCCCACGGAGGTGGCTCTCTGTGCTTGAAAACTGACTAAGCTGAAATCTGGCTGGGAGCTGAAAATGTGACCACTCCTTATGCTCTGTAGCTAAATATAAACGGGCGAGTAAGCAAATGTGGAAATTAAGCAGCAGAGTTGGTGGATTCCTAAATCTGCTTCCTGTTGACTGAAAGTCTCAGCCTGATGTTGGTGTTCAGAGTGCTGCAGGGTGGAGTCTTCAGTGACATACCACTGCCTGCCATGGTCATCAGAAATCCTATGCCACGTTCTGTGTCATGCCTGAAAATTATAAAGTGGTCACAGGTCAATTCTCTGGCAGAATTTCAATTTCCTCAGTTATATCCAGCTTATGGGGTTTTATTAAATGTTATTTTTCGTTATATATGTTTTCTTATAATTTTTGCCTAATGCCAGCATGCCATTTATATGCACTGTTGAAATTCGTGCTAGTTTATCTGATCTATGATTTTAGGTTTTCTTGGATCTTTCTAGGAAAGTACTTTTTAATAGTAGCATCAGAGAGGTGAGAGATTCAAAGAGCAGTTGTACTTCTGTCTAGTATTATGCTGTGAAATTAGATGAGAACTGTCTTTCTGAAGTAATTTCCATGCTTCTGCTCCTTAATTTTGCCTTCATTATGACAAAAGAAAGCTTGTAGATTTATAGCATCAAGGATATAAAATCAACAGTACAGACTGCATTGTGGTCCATACAACTTGAAATTTAGAAGAATGCTTTCAGGATCTCCCTGTTAGTCAATATACAGTCTGTGTGTGACTATGAATTAAATATGCAACACATTAACTCACTAAAAATGGACAGGCAAATTCCACAGTCAGTTGAGTAGTTGTTCACAGTAAGTGAAAAATGTACAAGTGGCAAAATAATACAGCTGTACCAGGCTGCTGTTTGTAAATAAGGTTAATTTCCAATAAAATAATGCTTATGGGAATCAGAGTCTTGTTATAGAGTAGTACAATATCATTTCAGGGAAACAGTCTCATGATGGGGATGAATTTTGTTGTAGGAGTGTAAGGGTGGGTCCATCTGAGAGTGACTGCTGCATTTCTGTTGCTTTTGTTAGATTCCCCTTCTATTCTGCTCATGACCACCATTGTTTTAGTGTGCAAACTATTGATTTTGCACATTTGCCACACAGTTTTTTTCATTGCCAATACCTGCATACTCCACTACTGAACTTTGTTCAGAGAGGCTTGTTCATAAGAGCTGCCACCTGCTCGCTCTGTTTGCCAGTGCCAAGACATCTAATTTGCATGCAGCTGCTGAAACTTTTGTGGCTTTTGAATTTTGCAATAGTCAAATCAAAAACAAATCACTCAGTCCTGCACAGTCAAAGTACAATAGCTAAGATTATTTTAGCACAAAGAAGTGTTGTTAAACACACCCCCTGCTACCTTAATAATTTATTCACTGCTGTGTTGTCTTTGCTTAACAGGCAAAGTGTGACTGAAATGTCCAAGTGAAGGGCTCCCTGGGAAGGATATAGTTTTCACTTTCTTCTTGTAATAGCTCAAAAGGCAGCTTAAAATAACCATGTTTATGACCACTGTTCTTCATAGTTGCACAACATGATGTACAACAGCTGACTCAAACTTTTCATTGCCATCAGATGACTAATATCTAACAAATTAAACTAATGGAATAAGTTTTCTTATTTTGCAACATTACTCAGTTAAATGTAAAATGTATAGTGCATTAACTTAGGGTTCTCACTGCCAACAACATATGCTTGTCTCAATATTGTCTGTGTTCTAAAGTAGCACAGGCAGTGCCCTTTGTTTGAGATGCAAGAGCAGATGGGTAGTCACTGGGTCAGCCTGTGACCTATTTACAGATCTTTTAAGCTGCAATGTAAACACAAAAAGTGTATAAACTGCAGCTCAACAGGTCCAGGAAATTCCAGGGACTGGCAGAAAGCTGGATGTCCAGAGGCTGTTTGTGATGGCAGGTGATCTCAGTTTCACTACTGCAATTCCAAGGTAACTAACCTGACTGGTGAACCACATGGTGAAAATAAATACACAGTCACCTCTGCCATTCCAGCTGGATCCTGTGCTGCCAGGGCATCCTTCAGGCTGCAAAGTACAAAATCTGGACACAGAGGTAACAAGTGTCTTTGGGATTTAGCTGCATGTACTCCCCATGCTGAGAAAAAACCTATTGGAATTCTGTTACTGTTGAGACATAACAAAAAACTGTTATACAGAGAACTGTTTCTTTCCTTCAGTGCATAGTTGTAACTAAAAGTGATCCAGTAATACACAGAATGGTGTATGTATTAATGCTACAGAAATCACTAAACTACTCTTCTTTCTCATTTCTTTGTTACGCTGCCTTTGTGAAACAGCTTTGAAGACAAGGTTGGATATCTCTTTTGCATACCTTTTTTAACAGCTTGATTATCATAATGAAGTGAAACCTGTACTGAATTTATGCTTGTTTTGCTTTGTTTAGATCTATCATGAAGACACAATGCATTCACCGTGGATGCAGGACTCCCTCCATGTCTTCTGTGCCATCAGTGGAACCTCTGGTGATGGAAGTTACTGCTCACTCAGACCCACTGCTGACATATAAACATATCAGTCATATTTTACAGAGCCTCCTCAGGAATTCTTGGAACTGTACAAAGGATGTTTAAAACCATCCATGATGAGCAAAGATTGAATTGCAGGGTGGTTTGGTTTGTTTTGCTTCGGGTTTTTTTTTCCCACAAAAAAAGTTGCCATGCTTTCAAACAGGGTGCTTGCTTATTTTGCTGAGCAACATTGAAAGTGCCTGGACATTGCACCACTGTGCTTGTTTTCTACTATTTTTTTTAAGCTAAATGAATAGCAGGACATGGAAAGGCAATTATCTAAATATGTGTTGAATTGCTGAACTATGAATTGAAACAATGATGTACTGTGTAAAGTTGTACAATGGAATATAATAAAATGTAAAACTACTTTGTAAATAGAAGGAGTATAGAGTATATAGAAACTAGCATTATATCATATTTGCTGCTAAAAGCTTTGTTGGACAGGGGACATGAAGGAGAAATTGTATTTACTAGTAAGAGACCTTTCTCTTCTAAAAAGTGATTTGTGGTCCACATACCCCTATTGCACTCAATGACAGTAAACTTGCCCTAGTGTGGAATAATAAAACCTAAGTCAGAAATTATAATTTTCATACATCCTCAGAGCAGATATTTCTAAAGTAATCTCCATGAAAGTTGAGCTTACTGTAGCTGATTCCATTTTTGGGTAAACTTTCACAGCTGCAAGAGAGGATGGATTGTACTCACTGAGAGCAAACCTGAGAGATGTGTCATTTCTCATGCTTGCCACTCATGGTCTCACACAGATATAAACTCTGAGAACAGCTTAAATTGAGTTGGAAATTATAAGGTGCTTTAATAACTTCCAGAAAAAATTCTAATAAGCGGAGAGATGTGGTTTAAAAACTTGCAGCACATCAAAATAACTTATACAAAATAAAGGGATTTGTTAGCACCACAAGTCATGCATGTTCCCTCCTGTTAAGCAGATTTGTTCTCTGAAAGCTCATTGTTTTTGTCTGATAGGTGGTTGGAGAAAATGTATTTTCCAGAATTCTTTTATTCCTTCTTCCCCTTCCCAAAGCTTTCATACATTTTCTGCCTCTTTTTTACACGCTTCAGATTCAGGAAGAAGAACACAGTTCAGTAATTCTTTTATCCAGCGACATTTTTAACATCCGTGTTTTTCAAAATCCTATCAATTGTAAATGTGGTTCCTGTAGTTCATATGGGAAGGGTGGGAGTTTTAAGGATATGTAACAAAATGCCATAATAAAAGGACTCCAGCTGGGTATTTAGCTTGGCTGTAGTGTCTAGAAAATGTTAAGCTTCTAAATCTTTGCAACAAAAATTATCTTCAAATAGTAACTGGACCACATTTCAAAATGTTTATTGTGCATGACTCTAAATACCTACAATTATTTGTATTCCGAGAAAATAATGTTGTGATCCTTAAATTCACCCATTAGCTGTTTCAAGCAAAATACAGATGTGCCTACAACAAACCAGCCGCATTTCTGCTTCTATGTGCTTTTGTGCCAGACAGGCTCTAAATTTAGCACAAACTTTGAGTAAGAGGAAGAGAGATTAGTGTGTGTAAATATGGTTAGCACCTTCCTCATTGTTATCTTTCAACAAACAATATTTAAAAGCATACAGTGAGAGTATTCCAAATTACTTTATTAAGAGGTGTGAAGCTCATTAATAGTTAATCCAATTCAAGATACTTTTGAAGCTAATTGACCTCTAAATATCAGTAGTAAAGGCATATCTTGACTACAGTCACCAGATGTATGAGATACAGACATCCAAAAGCTCTTGCACTGTAGCTCTTTCAAATACTACAGGTAACCTAAGAATTTTCCTGGATTTGCAGGGAGATCCTTATGCATGTTTTTGATGTCTTTAATGTTCTGAGATAATATAGTTGGCTGAATTTTCAATTTCTGTTCCTTATTTTTACTGGAATTCCAGTGGAATTCTCACTTGTATCTTCAGATGTCTTTAATGGTCCAAGATGAATTTTTGTCTGAACTTCTGAAGCTGTTGATATTGGATTTGTTCTGTCATTTCACTGTCATATACTGGAAAGCTATCACAGTAATTTGGCCAAAAAAGAAGTGCTTAATATCAGTCCAATTGGAATATATACAGTCACTGCATTTCAGAAGATACACTTATTTGCAGTTTTACAAAAATGATATGCCCTAAGGATTAGCCTCTGTCCTGTTAAATAAATTTTCTGGATTTTCTACAGAAAAATCTCCTTTTTATATAGGTTATAAAAAGACTGGTAACAAACCAACTTGTTTTTCATTTATGTATTCACCCATCTAGAAAAGATGAGGAGTGGCCACTATTTAACAGCTGTTTTTAGACAGTGGTGCCAAGAAGATGATCACATTTTCTCTATCTATCCTTTTCTTACTTAATTGTCCCAGTTTAGAGAAATCCTCCAGATCTTTTCTTATTTATGGCTGAAAGAGCTTAACTCACAGATATATCTGGAGATTGTACTGTATATGTGCCTGTTTGTGTAGCTGATACTCACATTGGGTACATCATATTTGCTACCTGTTAGAGAAGAATAGAAATGTCTATTGTTCATTAACATTTTTTATTTTCTTATATTTCCTAAGGAATGGCAGAATTTTTTTAGTCTTGAAAAATTAGTGGAACATATTTCAAATGACATCCTGGGACACACTTTTTCTATACCTCAGTTTGGCTACATCACGTATTTTATTTGCGTGCCTCTAATTGTTTTTTCTGCAAAACTGCTGTGTAACACATCAAGTCTTCAAAATGGATGCCTTGGTAATTTTGCATAAAAGGAAAAGAAATAGGATGAAGTATCTGTGAGGATTAAGAGGAGTTGGAAATTATCAGGATTGGTTTGGATAATGGGATGTGTCAGAGCCAGATGGTTTACAAATAGGACATACAAGGCAGCAAAGGGTCTGCCAGAATTTTATGTACAAGAACTGGCTTTTAGAGATTTACCAAGTAAGCAAAGTATAAACATTTTCTCTCTTGGACCTACCGCTTTTTTCTCTGCAGAGGGGTTAGAAAGTATCAGTTTAAGAAAAATAACCTCAGAGCTCTATTTCCTCTCCCCCAAAAAATCTGGAATGAAGAACTTACTGCAGAAAATGATGTATTTTTACATATTATTTGATGTTCTAATCTTCATCTGATATCAGGACTTCTCATGAGATAGGCCAGCAAATGAAAAATCATGGATGAGAGAATACCTGTAGTGTGTAACATTTGGTTTTGTTCCAGAAGACCTTTGAATATACACAACATGATATTTTGATATCAAATAAGACTTTACATAAACATAACACCTTTGTCTTAAAGTAGGTAAAATATGTTTGCTTTCCCTTTCTAAAGATACCAAATCCCAGGGATTCCACATTATGATTTGAGTAACTTGGCCCAAAAGAACTGGAGAAGAACATAGGTGAAAATTATGGGATCAAAAATTTAATAGAAATGAAATTACATTTTACCCAATTTACCCACTTAAGGAGAGTAGCACGTGTTGATCTGCTGTTCACAGAGATGAATTCTCTTAACTGCAAAGGGGGTTCTTACTGTGCTGAGGAGCAGTGTACAGCTAATTCTTATGCAGCCACACTGTAGTACTGAAGCATGGACAAAACAACTCTCCAACTTAGTAAAGCTGAAAATAAGGGTATTTATTACAGTGGCAGATGCATATGGAATGTTTTCCAAAGACATGCACAAAGAGTTGCAGACTCCTGCTCTCTATATATAGAGAAAAGGTTTTACATATTCACAGAGTTTCTAAGGACACATAATACACAATCATTTCCTGCCCACTTTGTGTTACAATCAGCTGAATATCCATCACGGCTGCGCTGTTGTGTTCTCTTACTTGGGTCGGTGGGATTTGAAATAAGGGAGTGGGTGTATGGAAGGAAGAAAACTGTCTTCCTCATGGTGAACTCTTCACCCATGGCCAGTTGGCAGGACTTTTTGATCTGCTGGTCACAGTCCAAACCTCTTCTCATTCTGAGAAGTCAGTGGTATTTATGGCTCCTGCACTCTTACAATACTTCATATATCACCTGCTATTCCCAACTTTGTTTCAGTTTTCCCCACCTGGTATCAATTGGTTTCCTTGTTAAGCTCTAATCACAGTACATGATCTTTGCTGACTACATTTCTAACTCAACCCCTTGACTCAGTACTTCAAATAATATGCTTGTGCCAAGCAGTGGCAAACCAATTGTGATATACATATAATATTTCAGCTGGATGTGATTTACTCTCTTCTCATGTAAATCTAACACCTGCTGCTTCATAATCATAACAGGAGTGCTTTTATCCTGCATGTTGTACTAGCCCTGTTTAACCTTCTGTGTGTGAAAGAACAACACCTCCCATTTGCCTTGGTTCTTAACTGCTCTACTGGACACAGAGGATGAACAGAGCTGCTCAAGAGCTTCCTGAGACCAGCTATCCTATACTGCTCTTTTTACATCCTTTTTCTTGAATAATGAATAATTTTGACAAGAACCCAGGGGAAAAAAGTCACATTGCAGTTAAATTCAGAGTTTATTCCAGGTCAAAATAAAAGACTAGAAAAGCAGGAAAAATAAGTGTTTCAATAAACACGTTTTGCCTAGGTTTGTTTTTTTTTTTTCCAATAGTTTTTTCTTAATTTCACAGAACAGGGTGAGTGATCAGAAGCTAATACCAGTGTAAGATTCATGGGACTAAACTCTAGTGCACTGAGCTATCACATATGCACCCTCTAAAGAAGATTACCAAAATAAATCTTCAAGCACAGAAGTACACCAAATGAAATGGTAAACACTAAATTATTCAGCAACAAATAGAAGATGTTGACTTAAAAATCCTGAAGGAGCATGAGTGCCGCAACATCCAGATCAGAGAAATCCCGAAAATATGATTCATGAGGAAAACAGAGACAGTCATACACACAAATTTACCAATAGAAACAAGATGTGAATCACAAGTAAGGAAACGTCCCAGCAGATCACCCTACTTTCCTAAAAAATACCCAGTAAGTTTGTGGTTGGTTTTTTGCTCTGTTCCGAAGTTACAGTTTTCAAACCCAGACTTTTGCTCTTTGGGGATGTATTTATTGTTGCTCTTCTTCAACTAGCTCAACCTACAAGGTGGTTAGAATAATGTACATGCCCAGGCAGCTGTACCAGCTCTTACATGATGTAATGTAAGTCAGCTATAATTGTTATTTACTTCACCAGAGGATAAAGAACAAACTGCTTTTTCTACTTTGTCTTCTGAGGCTTCTGTATGGAGCTCTTGCAAGCCTTGGCCAGGCAGCTGTAAAACCAGGTTTATGCCCTGCCTCCCTTGGTGAGTAAAGGAGTTACTCCCTTGCCAAAGAAGGAGGTAAATCAAATACATCTTGATACTTAGGGAATAGTGAGCAGAAAAGTTGATGCATGGGCTTGTAATAGAATTTATCAGAGGGGGAGATACAACATTTGCACAAACAGGCTTGGTTCTATGTCCACCCAAAAGTGCTCTTCAGAGGAGGTGGGTTTTATTCCACAGAATTTCTCATTTCCAGCAGGGCTTGGGCAGCAGTTCAGAGTTTGCAGAGTTCATGTCTGTTGTGAACGTGTATCGTAAAATTCTAGATGTCCCCAAAGAACACAGAACAAAGAACACAACAAAGGTCAAGACGTGAGGAGCCATGTGAGTCAGACTGGGTTTTTTTCAACACATTTTTGGATTTTTGTGCCTCAGATCCAGATGTATTCTATTTGAGTCCTTTTTTGAACTGACTCCAGCCATCTTCTGAAAAGCCTGTAATTATTTTGGCTGAGACCTAAAGTATTGACAGAAGCTGCTGCAAAATCAGAAAGGAGGAATCTCAACATTGGTATGGAACAACTTCTGGTCTCAAAAGGGACAATTCCCCTGGCCCTGTGCTGCTAATAATCATTGCCTCTTGCTGGACTTAGTAATTATGCAGGCACAGGAGGCATTGGCACAATTTCTTAATCTGATTTAGGGAACATGCACAGGAAAAATTGTTGGATTTTTGTTTTCTTGCATCTGCAAACTCACTGCATGTCCCCGCAATCACTGGCTTTGTTTGTATGGGTGGAAAAGGCAGGAGCACACAGCCAAGGGCAGGTCAGTAAGGTGACTGTAAATCAGTTTATACCAAACTTGAAGCCATACCCCAAGTACTTGTTGAACAGATCATTTGAAAGGTTCCTCAGGTGTGTCTGTACGAGTTCCAGTCACCACAGCGCAGGTGCATTGGCTCCCAAGAACATAAACGAGCATGAGATTTGCAACAGAAAGCTGCAGGACAGGACTCAATGGGATTGAGAAATGGGAAGTCTCTGGTGGGTGTCAGGGATCAAAGGCTCTGGCAGCAGTTTTGATTGCTGTGAATTGGGATGGGAATATGACAATGAGTTGAGCATTCAGGGAGAAGGGAGAGAGAGAGGGGGAAAAATGTTTCAGCTGCGGACAACGTTGATGGGCAGGCAGCCAAAAGCACTGAACAATTGCATGTGTGCTTGGCATTGGCTCTCCTGGGAGAAGGAGTGGACAAAACAGAAAGAAGGAAGGAAAGAAAACATCAGCAAGGAAACTGAAAGCAAGAGAGGGGTTTCTTGGATCAGCTCTCCTCTACAAATGTCCTCATTAGCAGGCATAGTCCATGCTTGCTCTAATTGCACAATCCAATCTCCGTCACACAGCTAAAATGTTCCACATCCTGGAACTTTAAACCACATGTTTATTTGATTATAATTGCAGGTCCTTGGGCACTTTTTAAGGGCAACTAGAAGTCCTCTTATTTCACAGGGAAACAAAAAGGCAGAAAAGCAAAAAAAGCCCAACATTAACACAGGATATTCCCCACCCTGTCATAAAAAGGTCCACTTCCCTTTTTCTAGAATGAGTGTCTAAAAAGCAGATGAACTCTTGCAAAACTCGTTGAGGAGCTGAGTAAATACTGAAACATTCTGTTGGGTTAGGAATAAGTTAGTTTTACTAACAAATTTTGGTTTACCTTGAAATTCAGCCAAGTTTCCTCCCTGCTGGATCTGTACTATTTTTAGAATACCTGTATTTGGGTGGTAACTAGGACCAAGCTTGCTAGCTACCACAAAATTCTGGTTCAGAAGGAAAAGCTTTATCCCAAATATTTTATTCTCCTGAAATTCATTAAAATAGCACTTATGTCGTATTCCCAGTTCTGGGGAAATTTTGGAAAACTTGCTGCATCACACCCATAAAAAATGTGAGAGCAAAATTCCAAGTGACCATATTGTATTTGGAAAGGGCTGAAGCAGAGGGAGTTTGGGGAAGTTTGTGGAAGGCAGATCTGAAAAAAAAGAACAATATGCATTTTTAGCACAGATGAGAATTGTAGAAATCAGCTGAATTTTCAGGAGGGATTTTGAAAAGCGGCATTCTGCCAGGGGCTGAATATAACTGCTCCGACATCAAGAGAACTGCTCGGGGATGTGCTAACGTAGCTGCTTTCCTGGGAGAGAATATGAACCTACCCCGTCTGGGGCACGGTTCAATGGCTGTAGCAGACAACTGTGAACCCAGCTGTAAAAGGAAAACTACTTTGACCCACAGAATGAACTCTTCGTGAGTCTGTGGCCGCGCTGCAGCGCCATGTGAGGGGACACAGAGGGCACGGGGCTGGCGGCGGGGCAGCGGCGCGGAGCGGCGCGGTCCCCGCAGGGGCTGTGCGGACACGGCCCGCGGCGTCCCTGCGGCTCCGCGACTGCAGCACGGCCAAGCCCGGCCTCGGGGAGACACCGACGGCTCCAGAGGAAGGGAACACGATGATCTCAGTCTTTTCCAATCGAATTGATTCCGTGAAGTGTCTCTGTGCTGAGCATGCGGGAGGCAGCGGCGGGGAGCGGAGGGCAGTGCAGGGGCAGCACACGGGGCGACAGAGGGGTGACAACAGAGGGAGGGCAGCGCGGGGCCGTGGGACTGGCCGGGGGATGCTCGCGTCGCTGCACAGCCCTGCGGCCCGGGGCGGTGCTGCCCAGGTGGCGGGGCCGGGCCGCCCCTCCCGCCCGGCTCGGATTACCTGGGC
>VXBC01005202.1:1043099-1080391 GCA_013399945.1 Ploceus nigricollis | reverse complement strand
CGGGGGAACCATCGCAGCCCCGCCCGGCCGGGAGCCAGCAGCGCCCCTGCTGGCCGTGCCCGGCACTGCAGCCAAGGGAGGCTGGGCTGGTTTGGGCTCTGCGCTGGCGCTGCCGGCGCTGCTGCTGGTGCTGTGTTACATCCTAGGAAAGAACTGCTGCTCCTTTCCCCACGGCTTTGTCTGAAAGCCCCATAATTTCAAAGTTAAAATAATTTGGTGGGAGGAGGTCATATTTTCCCTTACAACGGAGGTTCCCACCTTCCTTGCCAGACACCTGTCTTTTAAGCCCAAACAAACCTAATCTGTACATTTGTTTGATTTCTTCACCCTCTCATTAGTGCCAATATTTATTATTTTTATATATGAGTGGTTACAGCATTCTTTGGCCATAACAAAGATATTTGTTTCCTATCCAGTTTCCAGTTAAATAAAAAGCATTTTCCTAGGCCAACAAAAGATGCTCAAGAAAGTGTGTGATAAAAGGGTGAGCCTTTTTCTCATACAAACATACTTGAAATGGAAGATCATTAAATACTTGGGCTTGCTTTGGTGTCCCTGCTTTTAATAGCCATTTATGGGTTTGTTTTGGTAGGTTTTTCTTTTGCTCCTTAAGTCATCCAAACTCATCTCACTGCTTTTTGGTTGTGTCTTCAAATGTTCTTCATTCTGTTGGTCTTGCCCTTGTGTGCACACACACAGAAAGGTGAAGGTCAGATCTGTAAGTGCCTGTTTACACCGCTGGAGTATAAACATGCTTATTTTGCATTCTTCATGAAGACTTTTTCTAGGATCATTTTCCCCCTTGTTATACTTATTTCTTGATCTCTGTGTAGCCTTTGCTTATGTCTGTAGGTCACAGGGGTAGGAGTAGTTTTTCTTTGTGAGTTCGGACTGTGCCTGAAAAAGAAAAAGCAAAGCCAAGTGATGCTGAGGCTTCCCACATAGTCAGACACTGGTTTCCTTTGGCTTTGAGCTGTACTCTTTCTGAAGGGCTGCAATATACCCTTACACTGGCAGGAATTCCCATGTGTCTGAGATGGTATGACAAATGTTTTGGTTTTCTTCCCCCCATCTAAACCCAGGAGTGGAGTACAAGCTGCTTTGGTTTTGGTGGTTGTGGCCTAAGAGATAGCTCTGACTCATTAAGCCTGCTGCCTTCATGACTAAGTCAGTTTATTTTGTATGATTTTTCTGTATAAACGGAAGCCCATAAAATAACCCTACAACTGTCCGTGTAGTAGGGAGGAATCTAGTAAATTTAATAACTTGTTGAATAAATTACTTAAATAATTGGAATAGGGTTCTGTCTTTTTCAAGAGATGAATGGGGTCTACAAATCATAGCAAAATTAATAGAGAAAAAGTATTTTTTGTTTCTTGGCATGCAGAAGTAAGGGGTCCATGGTAAAATTGTTAGGAAGCAAACTTTGAGGAGTAATGTATTTTGCTGAATGCTTGAAGTTATGATGTACACCAAGAAAATGAGCCTCTTGCCTTAAAATCTGTCTTAACCCAGGGGCATGACTTGATGTGGATGGAAACCACATGTGGTTGGGAGAACCAGAGACCTTGTCAAGCCTGTGTGTGTGTCTGCCAGAAGTGTTCTGGAAAATCAGGGAGAGAGTTCATTAGGACAGTATGTACTAAACAGGCTGGGGCTTTTAAAAGTGTGTTTGCAGATGAAATATTTTTATATATTTCTTGGAATAGGAAAACCTGTTTCATTTCCCTATACTCTTAGTTGCTGCTTCAGGGAGAATGCAAGCTCAGACTTTCAAAGTAGATCTGCATTTAATACCCATTTAGTTTTTAGTTCATGGAGGTGTTGCTACTTTTTACAAGGAAAAGGTATCCAATACAATGTAATATGGTAATACAGTGTAAAGAACTCATACAGAAATGCAAGATTGAATATGAAAGACTTTATTCCATAATTGCTCTGCCTGGGCGATCCATTGACCTGTTCACAATTGCTAAGTACTCATTTGTGTTGATGTGACTTGAGTTTCCAAATGTTAAATTTTAATGTCTAAAGGTATATGGGTCTCCATTAAAAAGTCAACTTACCTAGTGTTGCTTTTGTCAATAGTTAAGACTCAGAGGTATTTCCATATTATACATACAAAGCAACTAATACTGCATCTGGAGAAGATAAAAATAGTCAGCCTTTAATTATGGTTGACATTGATGGCTGTAAAAGCATTTAGCTTTGTTATAGTTTTCCCTGCAATTACCAGCTACGTTGACTTATTTTTAAAGTACCCGTAGATTAATAGAAATAAATATTTTCCTGACTCAATACCTTGTCCTTAGCATCTGGTAACTCTAAGTAGCAATTCAGCCATGGTGAACTCTGGGATTTGCTGTTGTGATTGGCTTGTCTCTAGAAGTTACTCTGCTGAGATTTCAGCCACTGTAAGCTCTAAACAGCTGGAATTTGTTTGTTGTGCTGAACAGGCAGTGTAGTCTGAGAGGTAACCAACCCATTTCTGCCTTCCAGTTTCAGTTATGTAAAATGAAATGTTTTACTTCTGGAAACAGCAGAGAAAGCTTGGACAAAATAAATCTTAGAGAATATTTCCAACTTGCCTTGCAGGTATTCCAGGTACTGCTGCTGTTGGCTTGGGCTGTGTTTGGCACAATTTGGAGTACATGGCTTGTACCTGGCGTCGTGGGGAGAATGCCAGCAGTGACACCAACTACACTTTGTTCTACTGGTTCGTGGGAGATTTGTGTTCCCAGCTCTAAAGCGCTCCAGGACTAATCTTTAGTTTTGCATGACACATTCCATTTGTCTGTTTCCTGTTGCTTTAAAGTTCCCAGGGCATTGCATCCAAGTTACTGCTCAGTCCCATCCAACAGAAAACTTCACCACTGAAGGGGTCAGAAGCTGCTATGGCCAAGACTTTTTGGGAAGTTGATATAACTGTTTTGTGCCTGCTTCTGTAGCCCATATTAACACAGCTGCTATTGCTTTCTATATTTTTCTATTTGGGCACTTGATTCAAAGAGGGAATAATTAAGAACTAAGCTAGACCAATGCATTAGTTGCTTTCTTTGCAATCCAACAAATTGGGATGTTTAAGTTAGGATCACTCACAATGTATGTGTCAGTTCCTAAACCATTGGGAAATGGTATGAAAGCATTAATAACTCTTAGCAGTATTTCTGTTTGCATCTTCTATGTTATAAATAACTGATTCACCTTTAAAGCTACGAAGAACATCTTTTTATCATCATCATCCCTGCTGGCCAGTGGACAGCCATAAATGGTGTCTTGTTCCAAAGGAACAGACTTGTGTGAGCCAGCTCTTGGCACTGATAGCTGTACATGCTGATCTATGCATACTTCTGCACCTTGATGGGGCTTGTGAAATGCCAGGTTGCATTAGCTTCTGTAGAAATAGTGGAGTTTTCTTTTTGAAAGCCCCATGTCGTAGTTTTAAATCAGCTTTCTGTCTTATTTGAGCTAACTGCATAAACTTTTTGCTCTTCTTCTCCAGTGGCAGTCTCGCAGGCCAGCTGTTCAGTTCAGGGCATTTGGACAGCAAACAGCACAAAATTTGCTGCTTTCATTAAATGTGGGGGGACTATTTGTTCCCTGTCTAGACTGCTGCTCAAACTTCTTCTTTGTTATAAGAACAGGACCAATGCAGGGTTGATGATCTGAATTTCTGGGTATAGGGATACTTACTGGAATAATGCTTTAGATTTGAGCTATATATTTTCAACCCGCCCTTAATTTTAATGGAAGATGTAGCTGCAGTGACTTCAAAGTGTTTTAATTCATGATGCTTTGAAAGAATAATAATTTTTATATTTTAAAGCCAAAAACTAAGAAAACACTTCAGTTTTAGACTGAAAGATACATTTTGCACAATGCCAGTGAGGTGGGGTTTTTGGTTTTGTTTTTCCTGGGAGGAAAGGCTACTGGTGTATTTTCATTGAGACTTGGGCCACAAAGAGAAGCAAGGAAGTTTGTCTTCCTAACTTCTCTGTTATTGGAAGAGAATACTGACATTTTGAAAAGCAAATCAGGTAAATAGGTAAAACTCAGCTGTCTCAAGAGCTATGATACTTGAGGCAGAGCTAAAGAAGATTGACCAGCTCATTCTGTCACAGAGGTGAAATTCTGCTGACAAGAAGTGGTCCAAATTAGTATGCTTTCTAAATATTCTTTGCTCCTTGGAATTGTTTTCCCATGTGGAAAATGTGAACCAAAGCTGACAGCAGCTCTCTTTGATAGAAAGCAAGCCTGCCTCTCTTTCTGCTCCTTGGCACTCTTCACAACATCAATACTCTTTCTAAAGCTTGAGATAAATTAGAGGCTGCTTGCTTTGCTTAGCTTTACTTTTTTATATGCTATAGCATAGCTTTAATGCAATATCAGTCTTTAGAATTTGTAACACACATTTATAAACAAGCCTTCCCCTTGCTGTCCTTTTCTTCTGAAGTTTACAAGAATAATTTATTCCTCTAGGTTTGATGGCTTGGAAAACCCTAAGAAGTGTAGCAACTCCTCTGTAGACCAAGGAATCTTTGAATGCATTTTCAATCTTACCTTCCCAAAAGTTACCACTACTTATCCTACTATAAGTATTTTGATTAGAGATGATTCTGAAGAAGTTAGGCCTGTGTGTGCAAATAAAAATCCTACCACCCTTGGTAAGTTTAACACCACATCATAAAAATATAATTAAAATAAGAAGTTTGGTAGTATATTGTTGTGTTTGAGAAACTTCACCTCGTAAAGTATGGATGAGACAATGAGATTAGATGCTCCTTTCTTCTACTGACCTTTGATTTGAAATTATATAGACAAGAGTTTGTTTTCTGTGGGGTGGGTATCTGGGGGGAAGGGGGAGGGGTGATTTTCTATTAACTTCTTCTCTTATTCTTTAGTTGGATTTACTCTTTTTTTGACTTACTGGTGCTAACTTCTTCCTCTTTCTCTTCTTAATCTGGTGTAAGTGTAATATTCTGCAATATAGGACTGAACAATTTTTGTAAGCAGTGAAATAGACTTTTGAACTAATTATTCCATTTTGCATTTCAGTAAAACCTGCCACACCAAGACAATTGACATTGACAAAGACTAATGATGGAATTGATGTAAAATGGAGTGAATCAGAAACTTTTCCAAAAAGTTGTTTACACTATGAAGTGCATAAATGTTGCAATGGTGATTTGGACACTTGTCACACCATTACAGTAAGTTTTTGTTCCTAATTTTTTTTTTCTGTGAATCTTTTGTAATATTTTCAGTTGAAAATGAGCAGTTGCCTGTGTTGCACGTGACTGGGTCGGGTGCCAGAGCTGGAAGTGCTGGGTGAATGTAGGGTTTTTCTCTTATACTGTAGATTTATGTTAGTAAAAGCTGTACATCAAAATTCATGCAAATCTTGTGAATCTTTCCCATCATTTGTTAGGGCAAATTGTTAGTGTCTGAGAACAGTCTGATAAAGAGGGATTTACTAAACTGTCAGGAAATGGTGCCTGTCTGCTTCTCAGGCATATGGGATTTGCTGTTGGTCTCTGTGGTCATGTGGCAGCTTTGGATTTGAATGCTGTGACCTGATTGCCCTAAAGAAAAATCAACTGCTGGTGCACACAAGAACAGAGAATCTCACAGAGAAAAGCAAGGGGATGAAGACTGAGGATGGAGGGGAAGACAGAGGTGTGCACCCTCAGATAGACTGATTTTAGTGTGCACATAAAAAAAGCATTGAGTTCAGTGTCTGGATGGACTCGTGCTGTATGTCCATAGCCAAACTGAATGTACTGTTTGATCAGAATGGTAAAAACAACATGATAAATTTCAAAGTGAGTGGCAGTCTTCTCCTGTGGAGCATATTTAGTTGTTTATTCTACCCCAAACTCAAATGCTAGCAACATTCCCCAGGAAACTGGTATTTTGGATAAAAAATAAGTGCAGTTAGATCCTATCCAGTGTGTGCTCTTCTCTGTAGAGGCATCACAGAACTCTTTGATATGGTTGGTTATGCTGCTCTGACAAGAAGGGAAGGCAGAGTAAATCACAGATGTTTTTCAGAAGAAGGAAAAAAAAATTTAAAAAGATACTGTTCCAAATGCTAAGTCTTAGTTTAATCATTGATGCCAAATGCTGCATGTAGCAGTGAATGAGATTAAATCTTAGCTTTGGAATGTGCATTTAGGCCCTCTGTGCTTGCTAAATGCCACTGTGTCTTATTTTTAATGAGGTTTTGTAGTCATAAAAAGGTCTTCCATCAAAACCTTCAGAATACATTAGCTGCACAATGTAAATAGTCTTGGAAGGGACTGAGAATACGTTGGTAATTGAACAGAGCAAATTACCTTTTCTTTTTTGCCTTAGTCTGAAAAGAATTCTGTGCCAATTGCTGACATTGATGCTAACAGCAAGTACACCTTCAAAGTGAGAGCAAAACCAAAGTGGGAGTGTTACAACAGCAACCTCCACAGTGACTGGAGTGAGGAAAAGAGCATTGGTGAGAGACTTGCATTGTGTTGCACTTTACTCTTCATCTGTAAGGCATTTAATACCTTTTTGTCTGCTAAGTAAATGGGAGTCAAAGATCATCTCCTCCTGTACCTGTTTAATTTTGAGTGAAAAGAGGGCAGAAGGGCTCTAGTCTTTCAGCAGCACCACCAGTCTCAGCCTGTGCTGCTGTTGATAGTGGTGCCATTTGTGTAGCTGTGCAATGTCCAGTGTAGCCAATTTTTCTGCCTTGCTCATTCGTATTTCCTTGCCAAACACATCTACATTATAATCCCATCTTTGGAAAACAAGCCTGTCCTTGCCTACGAAAGTACTTGAAAAAGCACTGAGTCTATGAACAAATTGGAGAATTAACTATTTTGTTGTCATTATTCCTAAGAAGCCTCTCAAAATATCCCTAAGTTTCTCCAATTTCTATTTTCCAGGTGAGAAGAAGGACTCTACAATCTATTTTGTTCTAATAATTACCATTCCATTAATAGTAGCAGTATCTACAATAATTCTACTAGTTTATCTAAAAAGGTAAATATTGATCTCCCTACATTTGCTGCTGTCTTTGTCAAGATGAAAATTATTTCGAATCTGTCTGTGTCAATGTTCCCCTTTTGTTTTGGGGAGTAAAAATAAGAAATGGGTAGAGTTGCACAGACAATGAAGGCTGGCCAGCGATGACAAAGTTGACTCCTCAAATTTTCTTGACTGTACCCAAACATGACTTTGACATTTTAAAATGATTTTGTGGTTTTTAAGTGATTTTTAAATTAATATATCTTTCATCTAAATATTTTCTTTTTAACTTCATGAAGGCTGAAGATATTAATTCTTCCACCAATTCCGGACCCTAGAGAAATTCTTAAGCGAATGTTTGGAGAGCAGAATGAGGATTCCCAGGTTAGTAAGAAGCTGATGGGTCAACAAATCTATTGAACTGAGATCTCTAGGCTTGCAGTTTTGTTTTTCCTATGTCTGTCTTATAACTAACTGTGTATGAGTAAGTATAGCATATGAAGATTAAGTATTTTACAGTACTAGGAATTGTTCAGAAACAATTTCCCAAAACTTAGATTTCCTCCCCCACCCCCTCAACTGTATGTACTTTTCTTGTTAGATTAATAGAATTGCATTATTCTGTTACTCCAGACTGCTAGTCCCTTAAATTTGTTTCAGGTTGGGGTTTTCTGGGTGGCAGTTTTCTGATTGTCAGGCTGCTTTTGCTGTGTGGGTTTTGGTTTGAGGATTTTTGTTTTTGTTTTTGCAACTCCATTAAGTGACTTCTACTGAACATGCATGTCTTTTTCTGCTACTTAATCATATTTATAATGCTGAATTAAGCTATTTGTGTTTGACTTCCAGAAACTAACATTTTTAGCACTCTCACATTTATCATAGTCTGTTAGCTAGGAAGTAAATCAGAAATAGAGCTTCTTGTTGGCAAAAGAACAAAACCAGCTATAGTTGTTTCAGGCATTGGTTGATGAAAGACTTGCAGTGTGCCTTATTTCGGGGAAAATAAACATAATACCATTAAAGAAACTTATTTCTAAATAAATCTCTCTCAGTAGCCCTTTATAAAAATCCTAAGAGAAATACACTGACAAGCCCTAATTCAAGCTTTAACATGAATGTTGCTCTCCCAGGTGGGACTCTTGGCCACAAGGGCTGTAACTGTGGTAGCTGATACACTTTGTTGTGCTTTCACAAGTGTTTTGTTACTGCCGCAAGTAATTTTCTCTGTGTGCTCAGTGAAAACTTACAAAGTGTGTACATGCTCAGTTTTCCATCCTCCTGCCTGAGCTTCACCTGTTGGCTGTAGTTGGAAGCACCCTTAAGATGGGGACCAACCTTCTGTTCCTCATCTCCAGGGGACATCTCTTCTGTCAGCCAGGCCCAAGCCATGGCTCTGAAAAGCACAGTTTGTTGCCCAGCTACCTTGGCTTTCCACCATAATACAGGGTATATGTTAGGGAACAGGGGTCTGCCTTATTGGGTTGAAAAAGCAACACTTGCCATGAGGAAATACTGTTAAAAATGTTGTTTCTCTCTTTCAGAGCCCTGCAAAGGATGATCCCATGAATGCTTTTGACAGGTTAATTATAGAAGAAGAAATTCATTCTTTAATTTTAACAGAAACTTCAGAGAGCACTCATCCTGAAAAAGAAAACAGGTAGCCTCTGCTTCATCAGTGAAAGAGGAGGAAGCTGATTCCTGCTCCTGTACCTCAGGTGACTGTAGATGTGAAGAGGCCTGTGAGACACTGGCCAGCTCTGACCTCACTGGCTCCTTCTCTGGTACACAGAAGAGGCATCACTCACAGTGGCTGTTCCTCCATCTCTGCCAGAAATACTCATCTGAGCTCAGTCAAGATGAGCATTATGGAATTCCATGTGACTGCATTGTGGCTTCCCTGTCCTGGCTTCAGCCAGCCCTGCCCTGTTTTTGCCACCTGCACTTGTGTTTGTGCCTCACACCAGACTGTCAGGGTTTGTTTCTTTTTTTTTTTTTTTTTAGCAAGCACTGTGACTTCTGTGAAGTATTTGGCTCTGTTTGCAGTAGGTGGGATGGGTCATTAGTGCTGCCAGGTGGGATGGCAGAGCATGGACTCCTTGTGGATAACCCTTTGTGTGCCTGGGCTGGGCACTCTCTGGAGGGCACTTATGGACTGAGTTTCTTGTGCTTCTGCCCATCAGCTGGGGCTTGGTCAAATCCCAACAAGGAGGGTATTTTTGTATTTGAAAATGTGTATGAAAAGCCTCTGCTTTCCAGCTGGTGTTCAGAATATTCACAGAAAAGGCTTAGTTTTATTATCCTGTCAATTGCCTGTCATCAGATGCCTTGCCTTCATGGACTTCTTGGGTTAATTTTACTTTGTTTAAAATGACAAATAGATTTTTTTTTTACATGTTCTGTGCAGTAGCAGATAACTGTATTGAGTCTCACCAGACTGTGATTCTACTTTGGCCATATTGGCCTCAAGACACCTGATTTTTAGCAGCTAAGTTGTCCTGAGTCTGTCCAGCAAAAATATCAGGATGGATGCATGAGTCTAAGGAGCTGTGGTCAAAGTGATTAGAAATATTAAACCACTGAAACCCAGCTAATTCAAAGGCTTCAAGACCCATCCTTACTGCCAAACCGATGGATTTGGGGAAGAGGGGATGACAACCTCAGCCTGTTTTCTAAGAGATAAGTTTTATTCTTTCTATAGTGATGAGAGACTGATTAGGACTTAGCAATGTAAAACAAGGTGCTGATTTGACTTTTTAAAAAAGTTTTCTTCTATATTTTTCTGTAACAGTTTGACAGTGTTTTTGTTGTTGTTTTGTTCATTCTCTGATGGTTTTGTTTTGAGGGTTCTTTACCCAGCAAAGCTCAGCAGGTGCTTTCTGGATAACTGTGACATTTTTCTGCTCTGCATTCTCAGCATTAGTTTCTGCCCTGTGCTGCAAGGGTGGTTACCCTTGTATCAAGGTAGTACCTTGATTGTGCTGGAGGAAGAAGATGATGGAACAGAGAGAAAAGGATCCATGGAAGCCCTTTATGGTTAGTGCTCAGGGATTTCTTGCTCCTTCCAGATAAGTGTAGACATGTGAGTCATGGCCATAGGCAGTCTTAGCAGACTGGGAAGAGATCTCCTGATAGGCTTTCTAGGAGCAGACTTTATAGCTATTAACCTTTTAAAGTTCATCCCTGTCTTCAAACTCCATTCAGTCAAAAAGTGAAAATAAATGCTATATTTTTAGAACATATTGTTCTGCAAGAAGTAGAACGAGTGCCACGTGCTTTTTAGCTACAGATGTGCATCTTTTATGCACTTATGTATTCCCTCCTTATCAATAAATCCAGTTCTTTCCCCATTGTCCACTGAGCCTCTCAAATACAGTTTTTTCCATGTCTCTTATCCTTCTTTTGTTAGTGGTAGAAAGGGGAGGAGAAATATAGCAGAACTAGCAGACCCCCTATTAGCATATGCCTTTTACCTCCAATCAGGCTAAAAATTCCCCAACATTGTAAAAATTAATAAATGAAACAAAGTAAAAATAAAGCCTCAGGGATTTCAGTGAGAAAAAACTCAGGTTATACAAAGTCAGCTAGTAGCACTCTCTGACATTCCAGAGATTAAGGAATAGCATGAGGAAAAGAGTAATTACATTCCTTGCTGAATTCATTCCCTCTGCAACATTTGTGTCATTATAATGATAAATATTCCTTCAATCTACCTCATCTGGAATGTTGCTCAACATAGACCATGAGACAGAAATGTATAGTTTCAAGATAAGTAAGTATAACAGTGTAATATAAAGTTTTGTAGTTTCAGCACAGCAATCTGAGAAAATCAGTACTTACCCCTAAATTCTTTTGACTTTTATGCTGGTGTCTATGACAAAACCAAAATTTATTTGCTTTTAAAAAAAACCAAACCAACAAAAAAACCCAAACAAATTCATAAAGCCCTAGGAGCAGGGAAAAAAAAAAAGATGGAAGGTGTTAGGCCAAAAGGAAGATTTAAATGCTAAGGATGGTTTAAGTCACTATATAGAAAGGTTTTGAATAACACTAGTTGACACTTCCTCATGGATTCATTTACTGAGCCTGTGTTTCAGCATGTAAAGCAAGTGTCTGAATATACTTTCACCTTTAACATGTTTTTTTTGAGGTAAGAGGTTTTTTTGCTTGAAATGATCCAAATTTTGCTATAATTTATTTTTTTTTCTTCATTGCAGTTACTTGATCTGTAAATTTGTTCAAAGAGTGAATAAATATAATTGAATGCTTTTCAGTGTAACGGCATGGCATTCTGTTCTTGGGTTGAGGAGATTAAACTGAGGCCAAAGAGATGGATTTTTAATGAGAAACCATGTTTGAAGCATGCAGAACCCAGAGAAGAAAAGCTGAGTTGCTTTGCCCTCCTCAGCCCACGCAGCCATTGTGGATGGACTGCAGTGACCATGTTTTTGGCTGGGATAGTGGAACAGAGGTGGAGCTGAGCACTAGGTTTGGGCTCTCACTCTCTGTACTCAAGACCATTCTACTTTCTGACATTGGCACGTTATTTTAATGCCATAGAGACTTATTAAACCATCAGACTGGAATTTGACTGAAATTGCTGCAGCATTCCCAAATGTATCTTCAGTATTTTACATCTTTGTTGGCTGCTGCGGTTATTGAAAATGCCAGGTTGCTAAACTGGTGAAAGCCATCAGCATGTCATTTAGACCCAAATAAACCCATTAGTAATGGCTTCTTGGAAAGATTCAGAGAGAATTCTTAGTTCCCTTCAGTGAGCAGATCATTCAAAATTAAGATATAAACCATAACATCAAAAACAAGACTTTCATGTTTTTCTTTCACAATTCTACAGTTTTGGTGGTAATAATGACTAACAATGATTTTAATTGTTCCCTGTAAGTGACCTTTTCCTATTTTAATACATTCTGTTAAATAATCTAAGCTTTCTGTATTTGGCATCATTGAGAAATAGAACAATTCATTTCTGGTTTTTTTAGTCTTTTTTTTTTTTGGTTAAGGAATGACATGACACAGTTGAAAGAAGTTCTAGGGGAACACACTGAAGTGTAAGTCATAGTGTTTCAGTGCTTACTGGGTAGAACTATTCACAGGTTGGGTATTTCCATTCACTGGAAAGTATTCAATAAACTTATTTCTGATCTGGAACTTAAAATACTCAGAATTTCCTTTGATTTTTTTTTCATTATTAAAAAAAATAATAGAATGAAAGAACAGGATGTAGGTGAGTAGGGGGTGGAAGTCCAGATATGGTCAGGATGTTGCAGAAACCTCCCTCCTTCTCACGCTAGTGCCGTGGTCGGGCAGCAGCTGAGATCTACAGGCCCAGGAACAGGCAAGGTGAGACTGGGAGGAGCAGGGCTGGGCTGCTGAAGGTTCATCAAGATCATCCCCAAATACTTCAGTTTTAAACAATATTTGCAAAATATGTTTTAGGGGAGCCCAATGGGTTTCATTGCCATCTGTAGAAATGTAGCTTCTAGGTAATACTGATAATCCAAATGCAAAACCAGATTAAAACCTCTCTGTTTGGATGAACTTCCTGCAAGCTGTTGAATCAAGGCGATAGCAGGAGGCTCAGATCACATGATGTAACTAAATCCACACTGTTACCACAGCAAAGCAATGCGGGTTTGGGTGGGTGGCACGGGGAAGAGAAACTTTCTTTCGGGTCCGGAAACTCTGTCTCAGGTTTCTAACATGTAAGAGCCTGAAAGCTTGTTGATGACTTATGGGGGTTTTTTGGGGTTGGTTTTTTCAATCTGTTTTTCCAATATGCTGGTTAGGTTAATGTAATCCTGTCTCCTTGTTTGTAAACCTTGTGGTGTTTATCACCGAAAGACCCTTTCTGTGGCCATTCTCTGATTTTTTGCTTAGTTTTCTGAAGATAGTAATTCAGTGGGGAAAGACAATTGCTGCTATCACCACAGAGCTGAAAACCAGCCAGTGTATTCTAGTAATAGTCTCTGCTTCTTGTTTGGCTTTTGCTAAAAGACTGCAATTGTTTTGATGACTCTTGCACAAAGCAGCTACAATAAGATAACTTTCCAGTTAACCAGGACTTTCAGTAATCAGGTTCTTAGCTTGTTATATCAGTTTCCCTCTATTTAATTTGGCTCAAACAGCTAAATAAAATAGCAGTTTATTTTGGCTAACTGCATGATGAGATGAAAAGCTTTAGTGAGAAAGATGTTTTGTTAAGCTCAGGCACTGTCACTTTTTGGAATCTCGGGCAAAATTTGCAAAGCTAGATCAAATGTTAGGGGCAGCTTGAACCAGGAGGTAAGCTAATGCTTTAAAAGAAGAGCTGCCCCTACATCTTCTGTGCTGAAAGAAAAAAAACCAAACCCAACTAAATATGTGCTTTATGGTGGGAAAAATTAAGTTGTGCAATGGGCATGCTGTCCTAGTGATCTACTGAAATTGGTATCAGCAATTTCTGTCTCAAAGTTCTCTGCTCCAAAACACCACAACTGAGCTCTATTTAAGACACTTAGCTATGTCATTGCCACTTCTTTACCTGCTTAGTTGTAGAAATAGAACTGTTGTTTTTTTTTTTTTAAATGGCAGAGAGCACCAAAATTAGCTTGTTTTGCCTGTTGGAGGCTTTTCCTCTCCTGTACTTCAAAGCCTTTTAGCCTCACTAGTTTCCTTTCTTCACATAAAATGTCAGTGTGGAAACTTCTAAAATGCCAGCAAGGTACTCCTAAAAGATGTGAAACTGCCTGGTCCTCCAAATGTCAAAATCAGCTACAGGGAAAGCTATTCAGGGTATGGGTATTTAGTTTTAATATCACACCCTGTCATGTTCTAGGAGAATATTCAGCTGTAGACAACCTTGCCTACATTGGCAGGTACTAAGGCTGAGCCATTAGTTGACATTTTTCCACAGCTGACTTTAACACACTTTTCTTGCATACAACACTTTGTGACTTGTTTAACTAGGAGGGATAAAAGGTAGAAATGCTAGCAATGTACCAGGCAGAGAGAGAATGGCATTTGCCTTTCTCTGTGTGGGATTTTAAGGACTGTGTTTGAGCTTGGTTTGGAGTAAAAATCCTGTTTCTAAATCCTTGGGAACACCAGACCATTTTATTAGGTGTGTAACAGTAATTCTTTTGTTTATGGGCTATATGAAAAATTATATTGATCATCCATTTCTTAAAGCTTGGGTAGGACTGGAAGAGTTGTCAGGGCATCCCCTGCCATGTTTTCTTCTTCTGTGTGGTGCCAAGACAGAGTGCTCTTGGTGATCTGTCAAACTTGTAAAAAAAGCCTACTAGGGAGTCTCCCAAATATTGTCTCACTGCTGTTTTCTCCTTAATTCAAAACTCCCCCACCAACTGACCTGCTGATTTTTACTGCAAATAAAGTTGCCTTTTTCTCTGTCGTTTTCTCACCAGAATCTGATCATGCTACCAAGTTCAGTCCCTGATCTTTTCTGCTTTGAGAAAAAAGCCAAAAAGTCTGAATCTTTAACTCTTGTGTTTTCTAAATAATTTATTGTCCCATTGGTCTCTTCTAGAGTGTTGCCCTTGAAGCCAGACTGCATCATCCCCAAACCACTGGAACAATTACAGTTTTTGGCTGTCAGTCCTCTCTTCCCCATCGTCATCCAGAAATCATAGCTGATACATAGTGGCAACAGCTTGCAGTGGAGCTGCACCTCAGTTCATGGCTTTCTATGATTTCTGGTCTTTTCAGTAACATTGCTGCCCTGTCAGCCCCTCCTCACTGTAAAATCCCTTTCTCCTGCCTAAGGGGACTGCTTTTGATTTTATTGGACCACATTTTTGTCATTTGTTTTGCTTTGGAAAACTGCTGCAATTTTTTAGCCTCATAATTGTGTCCCTGAACATCCTTCTAACCATTCCTCCTTGGGTATAATCCACAGAGGGTCATCTTCCAGTTGATCAGATGGTTTCAAATGCTGAATAAAGCTGCTACCCTGACAGATTCCTGCAAAGCAGCAGCATTTGCTGTCCTGCTGGGTGGTCAAGTGCTCTTAAGGAGTTGTTTTTTTGGTTGGATTTTTTTTTTTTTATAGCTGCATATCTATCTCTGTGCTTAACTTTTATTTCCTCAAGCTGATTAGGAGGATGTTGCCTCCTATGTTAGGCCTGTCAAAAAGGGAAACCAGACTAGTTTGGCACAAGCTGTCCTTGGTGGTAAAAATGCAAAGAAGAGGTTAAAAAAATATTCTTCCAGATTCACTTTAGGGATAAAAGTTGGACAAATGGACCAGTAATTTCTTGGATGCTTCCTTTCTGAAGACAATATAATATTTGTCCTTCAGATTTTAGACTTCTGTTTTCTACAGACCTCAAAGAAAACTGCCCACCTTCCACGTCCTATCAGTGTTCAGATTATTACATGCTGTAGGATTAATAAAGCCCTGCCCACCTGAAGACATCCACTCCATCTGATTGTTCTCCAGCCTGTTTGTCTAAATGTATTTGCCTGTTAATTTGCTCTGCTTAGAGATAATATTTTTTGAAAAGACTAAAACAAAACAAAAATTGACTACACCAAACTTCACAGCAGCACATTCTGACCTTTCCCATCTGGTATTGAGCCTACAGGTCATATTCCTTTAGCCTGTAGTGTTGTCAGACCCCTTCCAGTGTGTTTTGGCCCCGGTCAATCAGGACTTGGTTGAGCCTGTTGTTTTCTGGCCCTCAGCCCTGTTGGAAGCTGCGGTTCAGGGCCCCACTCCCAGTGGGGTGAGGGCTGGAGGGCAGAGAAAGGGCACACTCAGGGCAAATGAAAGTCATCAGTACTCACCCAGATAGTGGTCACACATTACAGCACAGACAAAACAGCCTTTATTGTTAACTGCCTGTTAACAATAAAGCCTTGTATTGTTAACAAGCCAGACTCTTCCTTTTGCCTCATTTCTCTACCTAATACGGTTCAAGTGCCTGGTAGGACTGCAGGGAGGCAGAGCCCTGCTGGCTGCTCCTCAACCCTTTCCAACATGCAGCTTTCCCCTGCCCAGACTGCTGTCAAGGTGGCTCAGTCACTCTTAAAGAGTTCACTGCCGGAGGGTTCAGGATGTTGTTGTGCTCATACAAGTGCCAAAGCTGATAATATTTTTTGAAAGACGTGCCTGAGTTTTGCAGTGTTCATTTTATTTATACAACTTCCAGAGCTGGGAACAGACACAGCAGCTGAGCAGTCCATGAGGATTCGTGGATGTCAGTAACACTGGCTTTAGCGGATGTCTCTCCTTGGGTGACAGAAGTGTAGTTTGCAGAGCCCAGAGCTGATTCAGCTGCTGTACAGAGTTCCTTCCTCTGGAGGAAATATAACACCCAGCCTGGGGTGGGGAAGCAGCTGAGAGCTTTGTCACAAGTGCAGAGCAGATCTTCTCCCAGCTCTTTCCCCTTCCTGCAGGTTTACAGAGACAGCCCAGGAAGGACTGTGATGCCAGGGTGTCCAGAGCACACACAGCTGTGGCATTGCCAGCCCATTCAGCTGACAAGCAGCCAAGGAATTGGCAGCTCTTTCGCTCTGCCCAGCCCGGGGCTCAGCCCCAGTCCTGGAGCACAGTGAGAGAAGAAGGGACAAAGAGACCCCCTTTTTCCTCTTTTTCTACAAACCCGTGCTGCACACTGTGTTGAAAGCCAAGAGAAGCTGCAATTGGTGGCACAGATGCGGATGGAAGCTCATCTACTTCTCCTTTAAAGTTTCTTGAAAAGAGTAAACATGACTGTGGAGAAGATTCTCGGAAAATCAAAACAACTTACAAGAAGAAAAAAGGAAAGAAATGGAAAGAAACAATTCAAGATGCTTATATATATTAATTTGTTTATTTATATTATCTGCTTTTCAATGTTGCACAACTTCTACATCACATTAATTCAAAATTAGTATTATCTTTGCCTATGACTTAGGAACTTTTATACACTCAAAAGTACCACAAACTACATAATGCTCCACCTTCCTCCATTCTTCGAAATTAATGCTTAAAACACAAGAAACATGTACATGTAAGGTTTCAGAGCACAGTTCTTTGGTGAGGTACACCTTCCACAGTAAAGAAACGTGCTCTGATATTATTTTACCCTCAGCAGTAGCAATACACAGCAGCAATAAAGATGATGCCTTTGACATTTTGCAGGAGTAATGACTCTGTATCTTAGCTTAACATGGCAAAACTATCATTTTGACAGACTCAAGATCAAAAATCAATTGATTTTACACTTGTGTTAATAAACACTGAATGAAGTAAAACAGCAAGTGGTTTCTTTGCAGAAGACCTTTGCTCGAGTCTGACAGTGCTGGATTGGCAGGGAGAAGGGAGACAGGCAGAGTGGTAGAATCACAGTAGCACTGCAGCACTTCAGCCACTGAACTCCACATATTAAGTTCAGTGTTATTTAGCAGGATGGTGACTCTACAGAATGATCCAAAGTAGTAAAATTCCAAGTCTACTACAGGCATTGGATATTCACCAGCTGCACACAGAAAACCTGTGCTGCCAACACTGGCACCCCATTCTGCAAGAGTAAGTATCTCTCCTTCCCAGCTTTTGCCATGAAAAATTTCAAACACTTGAGTAAAATAGAATTATATCCTTTAATGTTTTAAAACATTATCTATATTCCACATAATTCTGATATATCCTTTAGAGTTAGGAAGTCCTAACATATAGGATGAAATGATTAATGCTTTTTTAAAATGTCCTAAGCAGTGCAATGCCACAAAGAGCCTTTGGCTCCATTTCTATGGCATGGGGTGAAGGAAGGCGGCTGGACCATCTCACCAGTGTGGCTCTGTGACAATGTCAGCCACATCAGTCCTTTTGCACAAAGATAATTCCTTTAAAAATTGCCTTAAGAAAGAATAGTTCCATTAAAATTAGACTTCCACCTGAAGTATATGTAAATAAAAAACATTGGCTGACATAGTCAGCATGGCTCAGTTTGGAACATGAAGTGCTGTGGCCAGAGCAATGGCCTCTCACCTTCACATACCCATAAGCAGCACAAGACACAAATAACACTGCAAACAACACCCTACTCTTCTTGGGTTGGTATCTTTTCATTTTGCCTTCTGTGGGTACTCTGAAAGGCATGAGTTGGCAAACATTGCTCCAGAACTAATACTTCTGATTCATATTAAATAGCTACAATACAGTCACATTTAATTGACTTTTAGTCCCAGTGCAATTTAAGTTAAACTATTCTCCTTAATATATTTTTAAACTGTAAACTACACTAGAAAGACACAATAATTTTATTAATTTAATTACTTTTTATCTGTAGTTGCCTGTGAACTTGTATGTAACAAAATCAATTACATTTATCTGTCAAATTACCATTAACTGAAGATAGGGCACAGACTTGAGGATGAAGTCCACTGCCCCCAGGGCAGACAAGTGAGCTACTAGTTGAAAGAGGTAATCTCCAATTACCAACATGCTGCTAAAATGTGCCTAAGAATATATCTGTTCCAATAAATTAACTCTGTGGGCTTTGGTCAATAATGGTACAATTTACCTGGCAAGTCTCCATCATTCTTTCTTCTCAAAGAATTGAATTGAGAGCAGCATTTCAAATGGACAAGTAGTCAAATTGAAAAGAGCTCCTGCTTGAAAATAATTTTGTAACAATCCAGTTCTTTAAGTGATTTGAGGTTGTTTAACATGGGAGAAAAATGTGCTACATGATTCTGGACCAGCAGGAGCCAGTTGCTCCTCAGTATAGGTAAAAAGTTGGCAGAATTTTCCAGTCTTTTGCTTTTGTGGAAGTAGCAGCTTCTCATAGTTGCTGAACTCCCTCATGCTCTCAGAACACACCTAGAAATGATGTGGCAAACTGTATATCCTGCCATAATCAGCACTTCTTAAAGGCAGTTTTCTCTTGCAAAGCTAGAAGCAAGTTCCAATTAAAAAAATGTTTTAAAAAATATTTCATTACTCGTATTAATGAATAAAATATGTTAAAAACGTTTGGATGCTATACTCACTACCTAACACTGTGTACAAAAGCAGACATAAAAAAACATAGCACCTGACCTTGCTCAGGTGAAAAGAGCTGAAAGTGGTTTCCTGGATCATGGTACTAAAGGCACCACGGTATTTAATCCCTTTCACAGTAAGCTTCAAGCCCTAAGAGCAGTTAGGCTGCCTCTGGTAGCTTTCACTAAAAGAGATCACTACAGAACATCAAAATTCTAATCCTCAAAATTATTCTAATTTCCAGCCTAAATTTTTATCACAGCCCATTAATTCTTTTGCAAACACTGCCTTAAATATTAGGAAAGCTTGCCTCTCTTCTCAGTTCTCACCCAGATATATACATTTCCTGTGTATGTTTGTGCACAGGCAAAGAAAGACAGCTGACAATCACTTTGACTCCTTGGTATCCTGCCAAATGATCAGCTCACTGTACCACCTATTCATCCTTCTTGAACATCAGCGACCAAGACATTGTCTAATCTCTTTCAAGACTGAAAAATAAAGGCAACAATTGTCCTTCCCAGTTACATGGGTGACCATTACAACTGCCCTAAGAATCATGATTTTAGATGTGTGTCTGCTAATTCTAGAAAAGTGCAATGTGTAGAGGGTGTATTCAAGTTACAGCAATTTTATTTCCCTCCTTTTGAACAATATACATTTGAAAATTAAGTTATTAAATTACACTGGATCCAGCACACCTGGTTCCACTGTCTTGTAGATTTTGCTCAGAAAGACTTCCACCTTATCATCACCCAAGTGGCACATGTCCAAGATGCAGATAACATGTTTGCCATCGAGCTCCTTCGCTGCTTTTACAATTTCATCTAGAAGTTAAGGAAAGGTGGTTTTAGAAGGTATTTGCTGTATACTCTGTACACAATAAAAAGGTGTACATAATTGATAATGTTTCCCATACAGTAATGTTCAGCCTTCTTTCAGTGAAAAATTTTATTCATAAATTCCATCACTAGAAATGACAGAATCAGAATTAGATATGAGTTTGTAGTTTGGATATTAAAATACTGTCTTCAGAGGAGCAGAACAGCTCCAGCAAAAACTGCCTTGAAAGTTCAGTTTTACAGCAATTTACTAAAAGTGGTGAAATAGAATTCACATCTCTTTCACTGAAGAGATGAACAATGTCTGATCTACACCAGAGATTTCTACAGAGGATTAACTCTTGCACTGATAGATAAACCAAGAAACGATAAATGAGTAACATCAGTGAAAGGCAGTCTCACCTGAAAGAGGAAACGTGTCACGAAGCCTCCCACTGCTGGTGGCATTCTGCTGGCATGCAGAGATACAACTCATACAAGACAACAAGGTATCATTCTGAATGTCTTCCAGTTGAAATAAGTGGGGATTGTCAGGGCAAAACAGTGGAAGAAAAGCAACATCTATTGCTATGTCATGGTTTATACCTGTTGAAGAAAAATATTGTATGTTACCAGAAAACTTCATATTCAGCCCATCAGCAACTTTGTGCACCACTTCTCTTTTTTCAAACAAACCATTGCACCGATTTTTATTTACATGTTTCTTGTCCATTAGTTAATAATTAATGTCTAAAAATATGTTTCTATATAGGATTATACACAAGCACATTCAAATTGATATGATGTTATGAAATACTATGGTTTAAGGTTAACAATGCTGATAGTTCAGAAAACATTAAACCTGGGAAGCCATTTCATCCTAGTTTTAACTTTATCTGCAAAGGCAGAGAAATTAACTTTACAACCAGTGAAGTGTGCAATGCAGTGCTACTTTCATCTTCAATATTGTATTGTCAGCCCCAGGATTCTAATGACTTCAAATATTCAAACACCTTCTCTGCAAACATCCCTCAGCAAATAATGAAGACTTTTAAATTATGGGAACTTAACATGAGCATTGTTAAGCAAGGCAATTTCTGTCCCCTTTTAATGGAAAAACAAAATCAAACTTAATAACCCTCAATAAAGCTAGCAAACAGATACACATCAACTTGCATATTTATATTTTAATAAATAAAAATCAATCAACTGACACTTCATGTGAATGAGAAGCAGCATGGAGCAGTTAATGAGTATGGCTAAAATACAGCCATCATTTTCTGCCATGGAAAGAAGGCACTTTAGGAGCAACAGTATGAAAAACCAACTCAATGAGAATAATGCTGAAAAGAAGCCTTCATAGTTGTCTTTTTCCTTTTAAGAACACTAACTTGTTTCTGATAAACATCTCTCCAGCAGAAAGTCAGCTGGCAAGTGCAATTGAATAATTTGCCTGAATATGTCAGGACCTACTTCTAACTGAAATAATCAATAGTTTAAGGACTACATGCATTCTTCAAATAACACTCATAAGACTATACCAAAAACTGAAATTATACGAAAAGTGATACTACAAACAAGATATTCAGGCATTTCATTGAAAGGTAGGTTTAATGAGAATAAAAATTACCCTAAATGGGGACTTGAACAAAAATCTAAAATGTCAATAATTTTTCAAACCTCAGGAAATTCAGAATCAACTGATTCCTTTAGAGAAATCCATTCAGTTTCTGATGAACTTACACTGCTCTTGCTTAACCTTTTTTTACAAGGCAAGCTACTTACCTAGAACTGTCACTTCATAATACCCAAGGCCATTAGCACTTTTAAAATCATTGATGTTTTTATCTGTTCTGGCTTCTACTGGCTGGTGCACTGCTGCATGAAGGTTGTACTGTTGCATAAGTAAGTCTTTGTGCACATAATCAAATTTACATGGGATACTTTCTGGGAAAATTTTGCTGTGATGAAAATAATTCATTAACTTGTCTTTCACTTGTGCCCACACGTCACTCTGCCAGGAATCACAAGTTCTTCCAGTTTCTTCAGTTTCAGCTATATTACTCACTCCTTCTTGATCTGTTATAAGCACAGAAAACATTTAGATCCTTATAAAATTGTATCACTCCTCTGTTAAATAAGACATGATTTTCATTAGAACATTTTAATTATGAATACATGGCAGAAATTAAAAGAGACAAGAGAAAACGTGAGGTCTTATGCTATAAAGTGCTTCTGAGATACTAAAGTAACTTAAAACTTGTATAAAGACACACTGAGAATTTATTGTCCATAATGGGAAACAATCCAATGCTGTCCTTTCAGCCATCCTTTAGAACCCAGCAGGGAACACTGAGTAGAATGACATTGATGTTACATTGCTACAGTGGTTCCCCAGAGTCTGATGCAACCAGATATACAGAGGAACTGTCTCAACCAAGGTTATAAGGATATCTTTGTTCCCTGGTTTGGACCTGAAAAAAAGAAGTAGTCTTAAACCTCCTAAGGTTAATATAACAACTATTTGCAACGTACCTGTGCAATACTGCAAACTGTCTGACACAGCCTGTCCATTTTTATCTT
Organism: Ploceus nigricollis; assembly: GCA_013399945.1. NCBI lineage: Eukaryota > Metazoa > Chordata > Aves > Passeriformes > Ploceidae > Ploceus > Ploceus nigricollis. The sequence goes on along the minus strand of VXBC01005202.1, from coordinate 1,057,999 downwards.
GTACAGAATGTCCATGCTGATATTCATCTAAGCTATAAAAAGAAAATTATAGTGTGTATACATATATATATATTTATTTACCTTAAACTTAATTAACCTCAAACTCTATGCAGCAAAAGACAGACTTCTAGTGAGATAAATGATACAAGCTCGAGTGAATGAGGTGATTGCTTATTGTGAGAGTTGTATACAGCAGCTTGACACAACGAGACCCCTTGTGCTCAGTAAATCAGCTTAGCAGAGCTCAGGACGAGCCCTGCCTGATTCCTGGCTTTGGGGAACAGACCGGGAAGGGTTTTACACTGGCAGCCCGGTGTCTGCTGCCCTCTACCTGTTATAACGATCAGTTCAATGAAGCAAACTAGGTATTTGTGAGACTTTCTTTTTTTAATCATGAAGTTTTGAATTAATGGTAAGAAACTATTCTTTATCAATCTCTAATAAATTACCTAGGATATTATGCAGGAGAAAAACATAAGAGGCACTCTGCAAGCAAACATGGTAAAATAAGCTCTTAAGCCCATGTATTCTTTTCTTCTTTGATCCATTCCTCTTATTAGAATAGAACTCACTGTGATGTCTGAAAAAACTTAGGGAAAGGACTATCTTGATTATCTTGCATCACAAACAACTGCAACAGGTAAGATTTTGTTAAGGTACCATTAAAATTCCAGACCATCAAAGTAGTTAATAATAATGACAAGATACAGACAGTAAAAAGGGAGCAAAGATGAACATGCTGTTTACTGGACAGCATAATGTATTGATATTGTATTTCATAAGGATTCGCAGGTTTAAAAAATTTTTCTTCTATTTCATACTAGGTTGTATCTTGAAAATTTCATGTCAACATTTCCTAACAAATGGAAAATATCTAAAATAGTACCTAGTGAAAAAAAAGGAAATGCACTATGGGTTTTGAGTGTGAAAGTATATTTTAAGAAATGCACTCCCATCATGGATGTATCATCACTGAAATGACCTCCTTGTGAGTCCAAATCTAGGCACAAAAGAATCCTCACTTAAGCAGTACTACCTGTGCAATTACTGCCCACAAAATTAATTTTCACTTTTGAGATTTCGACCTGTCAAACCTAAGATGAAACCCCAGCACAGTATTAAGAAAGGCTTGCTCAGAAACCAGTGTGTCAAGTTAGATACACAACAACTTCTCTCCTCATTAAAGCAGAGGATTAAACCAAGTCATACTGCTCACAAGTGGATATCGTGGAAAGTGGATATCATGGGTTTTTTTCTTTTAAAATTGTCTAGATTTGGAAGCAAATAGGCTCTGATTTAAAGGAAGCACAGCCTTAGGAAAATATGAAAAAAACTTGTCACGATTTTCCCCCACTTCTTTCACAGATCTGCAGCTGGGATAATTTCCACCTGCCCAACACATTATTCCTCCAGGCTTGCTTTGTGCGGGATGTGTGAAACAGCCTGACTTGAGCTACACTTGCAATGGAAACTACTTGTCTCTAACACAGTCCAGGTGCTTCTTTGTGAATGAGCCACTATGTCTGCAATGCACCTGAGGCCACCCAAATCCTTCCACTTACTGCAATGTGCTCCTGCTGTTGTACACCAAAACACCCACAGCCTATTTTACCCATGCCAGCTTTAGGAGAACTTATGCCCTGCCAGATTTGCTGTTTCCAGCCTGCATTCTACACAGATGTCCACTTAAAAAATATTTTCTTCACTATTTTCAGATACACTGATATTCAATTTGTCAGTCATTTTATTTTAAAGTATTGTCATTAAAAATAACATCAATCAAAATATATGGCAGATCAGTACTTTCAGAAACTCTTGGGAAAATAAGCACGTCCCATGCTTCACACCTATTTCCTAAGCACTGGGACTAAATGTGATAAGCGAAATTAAGGAACAAAATAGTTACGACTCAGAGCTATGCCCAAACAATGCAAGGAAGTAAAATGCCTCAAACCAGCACAAGAAAACATCCCACTCACTGATAAAACTGGTAAAACTTTTTTTGTAGACTGGTTTGAAACGAACAAATTGTTCTGACAGCATTGTGATAAACACATCTACCACAACAAGTAACAGAGAAACCAAAAAGCCTTTTATGATAACTTGACAAGTCTACACAAATTAATTTTTAGTATCTACTAATTTCTCCCTGACAAGTTCTGATTTATGTGAAAAAGGGTTCTGAAGGAAACATCACATGCTGTGAAACTTTTGGTCATACAAACCTCAAGATGAGTTTCCCTATATTACAGAGTCCCCATTCCCTAGCTGTCACATCCACAGGAAGGAAAAAGGACAAAAGTGTCTATGTGACAAAAAATACAGAAGTGAAACTACAAGGACAGAAGCAGGCAAACAAGTCCATTTCATGCATGGAGTGGGAGCATGTAGTGCAGCATTTCCATGGTAACACTAAATTTACAAAAATTAAAATTCCAAGAAAAGTACTGCGCTTTTTTGACTTCCACATAAAAATAATCCTGTCTGAAATTCCTGATCTTTCCTCATACACCATCGCTTCATTCTCTATAAATTAAATTACTTTGGAGTACATTAAATGCTTAGAAGTACCAGTATGTGGGAGATCTTTACTAGCAAGGATATAAATATCAACAATAGTACTAAATTACTCAGTTTCTTTGTTCTTTCTGAAACCCTTAAAAATCAGGTAAGTTACCTCAGAAATGCAGGAACTGTAGCTGTCAATAAAAAGCCTCAAAATACGCTCTTACTGCTTATAAAACCCAAAATTGCAACCACGTGCTGATAATAACATACAAAAATCTTGATGCAGAATAGTTTAAGTTAGAATGTGTACTTTAAAACATATCTCTACTATTGGATTCAATGACACTTGTGGGCCCCTTTCAACTCAGAATATTCTCTGAAATATGTGAAGATGGTTAAAACTACTATTGTTATTTCATCAACATATTAAAGTATTTCAGTGAGAGCTGACATTCTGCTACATCTAAGGAACAGAAAACAATGCAATTTTAAAGTATGTCAGCTAACTTTCTAATTTTCTTTGGCAATTTGGAGAATTCAGCACAATTCTATAGTTAGTTACAGACATACACGAGTTACCTTTTAATTATATAGAGTGAAACAGCTTTCCATAATCCAACACAGACTTTCTCCTCCTTTAGCTGGGATTCTAGCACTAATGGCATAGAGTGGACACACAGGTAGCGAGGAGAGTAGCAGATTGAGAAAAGCAGAGAACAAAGTAAACATGCCTTAACTTCTGGCTTCACCTATAAGAAATGGGGAGAAGACATTCTTCCCATCCTCCCCCCAACCCTGGAAAAAGCGGAACATTTCTCAGCAAGCAAAAGAAAACAAGATTCCTTACAGTCAAGGAAAGTCTCCTGATTTTCCTATGGATTTGTACCACAAGTCCCTGCAAACTCCTGCACCACCTGCAGAACTCTGACCTTAAGCAAGGTGATGCTTTTAATGAACCAGCTGCAAAGTCAGGTAATCATTTCTTCTAGAAAACGCAGTTTCTACCAAAAGGACCAGGAAACAACAGACATATGGGTTCAAAAGAGCCTCACTTATCCCACAGAAAAAGCTGCTGCAAATTAGTTTCCAATAAATGTGTTTCAAGAAAACAGGCATGCTTGTAGGGGGGGGCAATACTGGCAGAATGGTCAAAAACATTGATCAGCTCTCTCATTACCACTGTTGCCCTATTCCTAGTACTGTGATTCTTGGGTTTAGGGGGGAAAAGGAAGAGGTGCTAAAAGTAAACCAAAAAGGCAACTGAGCCATATATGTAGTCATGACACAAATCCAGATCACTGCCAAAATACACAAACATCCTAAATTACTGACACCAAGGAGTTCAAACATTCAAGTTGCTCATGTTCTGCCTGGAACAAGTGACAAGAATTTATGGCCCTTAAAATGCTCAAAGGAAAGTAGCTTGTAGCCCCTGGTTAACAAATAAAAGCACTTACTCAGTTTTCTTAATAATTTCACTTTTGTAGTTATTTCAGTAGGTTCCAGACTTGACAGGGCTCTGGATTTGAAATTCCTGTGTGGACTTCAAAAAAACCCCATCTTCTCTGGATCCAAACTGACTTATGTAACAACAGAGTGTTAGAGAGTGAAAGGAGCCAAGGGAGTGGCTTCGCAGGGACAACTATACTTACACCTCTGTAGCATCAAGAAAAATGTACAGCTCAGCCACCACCAGAAAATCCATTAATTACCATGATGAACCTCTGTTATTCTATCTTCCCTTAGTAGAAGTAGTAACAATATAAGATGTTTAATAACATGCACAAAATTATGTTTCAGATATATTTAGAGTCAGTGCAGACGAGTGAATAGAAAACATGAAACTCTACCCTGTTCTATTCTTTCATTTTACTTCCTCAGAGATTCCTGATCTGTAAAATTTTTACTCAGAGTATTTTTGTTTGATTATTGCAATTATTCAACACAATTAAATTCACATGACTTACCCTAGTTTTCTTCTTACAGTCCGCGTAAAATAGGGGTAAGATGATACAGGACTAACAGATGTACCTGCCCTTAAAATAGGAAATTCACCATTACTTTTCAGTATCTATTTAAATGGAAATTCACAAAGCAAGGGACTTTGACGTTTTTCTTTCAGGCAGAACTAAATGAAGACACTCAAATGCTGGAAGTTTTCATATGGAACAGAATCTACTAAATTTGCTATAACACTGCCAAGACAGAACTTCTATTTACCAAGGTTTTTGTAATACTAAATCTTCATTCAATGCTAATTATATTTTAATTTCCCCTCAAAACATCCTAAATATCCACTCTCTTCACACATTATGACTTATGAATGTGAAAAGTAAGGAAGAAAAATATACCCTTTATAGTATGAGAAATCCACTGCAAGAAAAACAGATGTGACTGGCCTGACTTTTGAACTTTCCATCTGTCAATGTGTACACCAGGCTCTCAATAGTGAGTATGGCTGTACTAGATTTTACACAAGTGTTGCAACAAAGGGCAGTCTTATACAAGCAGTTACTTTACTCCTGAATTTAACACAGTTGTATCAGACAAATTACAAGTTATTTTGAGCCCTTAGGTTAGCGCATGACCACATCTACTTTCCTTTCTGACAGCAAGTTACAGCTACATGCAGTACACCCCATTGCCCAGAAATCAAAAATAAGGTGTGCTTGATATTAAGGAACATGTATACCTGATTCTGCATTTTCAGCCAAGATATCTGGTTTCCTCACATCACTGTAACTGTTGTTTGTTCCACAACTATGTTACTAAACTACATTTGGTTCAAGTATTAACTACTTTTATTTCAAATCTGTGAGCTTACTAAGAAAGTAGTATAAATATTAATCAGAAGAGAGCACTGCAAACCTACTTTAATTAATCCTTCATTAGCATGAATAGTGTAATTGTCATCACCTGATGCTAGGAAAAGTACATAATTACATTTCAAAGATTAAACTACTAAAGAAATTTTAAACATTTCTTACTATTTTCTACAGCCTGGGCTCTGAGCTAATTTCTGAAAACACTTTTTAGAAGATCCACCACTTATTTAAGAAGAGAGCTTACTGTTCTACATCTCTTCTGAATCTGCGCGCTGTCCTTCTCTTGACTGAACTCCTCTTTGACAGCAGAGCTTGGTGCTGATGCTCCCCAGGAGTGCAGGGTGGCCCCAGAAAAGACTTAAATTCTTCATTTTTCTCCTTGTCAACACAGTCTTCTTTGGACACAGAAGAACTTCCAAGAGACTGAGAGGTATCTTTCTGCAACAACAGTTAATTGCATAGGATTTTCAACGCACTTAAAGCTATTTCTTCCAACTCAAAAACCTGAAAATTTCTGATAGTCACCTTACATCTAGCAGAAGTTATATTCTAATCATATTAATAAGGTAAATTCTGTCTAGAAAGTGGCAAGTGAGCATGTTGCAGCAGTTGCCTCTCCCGCATTCCAATTTACACCAGGCGATCAGTCAAACTAGTAACTTTTAAACAGTTACAAGTTTTACAGAGGAGACTGCCAAAACACTTTCAGAGAAGCACTGAATCATTGCTTTTTAAAATTTTGCTCTCAAAAATCAGATTAAGAGACAATGTAATTAGATTCTGAACTCATATGCAAAATTCTCCATTCTAATGACAATCACAGCTGCTTTGGCATTAACTGTCACACACCATACCTGGACAAATTCCCCTCCTGGGGCTTCTTCAGCTGCACTGCTACAGCTGATGTATCTTATGGCACTAATTATTCCCTGAATGGCAATTCGCTTGTGTTCTCTGTAGTGCAGGTCTTCAATCTCTTTCCCTATTTCACCTATGGGTTTCAAAACTGATTCAACTGCAAGAAAGAAATTTCCGGAATCAAGTTTTAGAGAAATACAGTACCAAAATCTCTGAACCCAAGACTAAAAAGATCTTTTTTTTACCCTAAATATTAAATTGATTTAAACTTACACTTTTAAAGAATTCCAAACCTTTTTGTTATCCACATCACATGGAAAAAAATTAAAACAATAAACCTTTTTAGCTCATAAGCATCCCTTGGTATGCATTATCAGACACCACATTTCTGTTTCAGGTGAAATTCCAGTGCAATGTAGCCTTCAGAATAACTATCTTAATTTTGATGTGGCAGAATATTCAGAGTAAAACTTCTGGGTATATGTGTAGCTCATGTCAGCTTCTACAATTCTCCTGCAGCTAGCAGTGTGATATTTTCTGTGAGGTGAGGATTTAGCCTATGAAACATTTAGTCACAAAAGGGAGCTTTTCTTGGAGTAAGACTGACTGGAAAAGGCCACAAATCTTAAAGATATTTCATATATGATACCTTCATTGTTTTTACAATATTTCAAAAAGCTATCAGGAGGTCGTGGAAAAGGGTAATAGCCACCGATGACAGTTTTCTTTATTTGATCAGCTTCACTTTGCGATTTTGTCCACTGAATGAAGTTTTTCACTTTGGCATCCTTGGTGTATGGCTGGCCCTTGTGCCACCCTTTTAAGACAAAAATAATCAGGTATCAAAACCAAAGCAGGCAACTGACACTTGCTCTCATTTTGAAACTCCCCTGAACACTATCTAGAAAAACCAAATTAAGAAAATCTTGACTAGAGAGTACAAAAGATGTCTTTTGTCAAGAGTGTTTTACAAAATAAGGACCTTGAACTCCTCGACTACACTTGCATTTGACACTGAATGTCGGTCAAACATTAAAGAACAGAAAAAACCAAAACAACTAGCAAAAATGCTCCTAGAATAGGAAAGCTGCAAGTGTTTTTTAATGCTTTAAGTAAGTGGTAACCGCCATTGCTACCCCATCAAAAGATTAACAGCCTGAAAGAATTAGTAAACATATGTCTTAACCTAGAAATACTTTCTATAAGATAAACCTATTTTAATGCCTCACAAGAATGCCATTCGCCTTCTTGTCTTCTGCAGTGATGTTTCCTTATTACCTCATAGTCTGTACTGATTATTTTGCTGTAAAATGAAAATACCCTTTCCAAAGAAATAACATGAGAACTACATAAAACTAGAACTAGTTTAAGTTACCTGTAATGAATATTTGACTTTCATTTGAAGTTGTAAGGTAAACTGTCCTGGAAGGATTCTCAGTCATCACTCTCATCTGTGTACACACCAAGTATGTCACTGGAGAAAAAAAAAACTTCATTTTATTAAGTCCTCTAAACAAGGCAATTTAGTTCTTGACCCTACAAATGTTTCACGCATGAAACATTTTGAGTCTCCATTATAAATTACCATATGGACACGCAATTAAATCTTCAATTTAATTTCAGCATAGATATTACAACTAAAACATGAGATACTTCATCGGGTAGGATAGCATGGAAACAAATTGTACAAATATTGGTATTAAATAGCTGTATTTCTTAAGGATAAAAAGTATAAAATCATGAGAAATTATGGCATGCCACTGCAAAACTTCTAAACAGAGCTCAAACTTACTCTTTTGTTAGTATCTCAGTTAAACACTGGAACGTCATTCTTTCCCACTTCCCCAGAACACTCAAGATGAATGCAGCCATAATCTAAGCAGGACTGTGCAGCTGGTACTGCATCAAATGATATAAAAAATGCATATCAACACCAACCAGTGTTAAAAAAAGGATGAGTGCTTGGAGGAGAAGAGAAAGAAGGTAATAAGAAATATTTAAAGCTCTTTTAAAATCCTTCATTAACGACTCTCTAGTTTAAAATTTATTACTCTTAGCTTACGTGTGATAACTAACACAGCTGGGTGATGATGGCTGTTTGGGCAAAAAACACTTTTTCAAAGAAATGAAGTTTTTTCCACTTTCACCTCTCTCTTCACTCAATCCTCTTAAATTATTCCTGTCTATAAAAAAGCAGGTATTCACAGGCCAAGAGGAGCAAGAGATTTGACCAGCTGCTCCCTTTAATTGCCTCTGATGCAAGAGACATTGCCCAGGTTCTTCTTAACAGAAACATCTGAAATGAAGGAGATCAGAGAAGCCCCAGGCCCAGCTGTCCATCTAATTGTTTACGCTGACAGACTGCAATTTGTAAGGGTTTCAAATATTTAAACTATTTTTGTTCTTAAATTTTAATTTCTGATCCACTGTCTTCTGCTTGAGGAGATAAATCATAGCATTTTTTTTATTCAGTGGCAACTAATCTCAGAAATTCAAAATGAACTAGAAAAACATTAAAAATAATTATTAGTAAGTATTATAGAGAGATGAATACTTGGATGAATATGCTCAAACACATCTGGCTGAGAAGTTGCAAACAATTCCAGTATGAATGGTTGGTCTGAGGTCCCATCAATGGCATGTGCCCAACGATACAGCCAGAAGTCTTCACTGTGTTCTAGATAAACAAATATTAAGAAAAATGTATAAGCATCTACTTAGAAATTTAGAAACTATTTGATAAGTTCTGAAAGTCATATTTATAGAAAAACCTCTTTTTCTGGCTCGCTCAGCCCTTCCTACAAATGTCACAAGACCAATAACATCACAGGAATGATTGTGCGGCAAGTCATCCAGTTCTGACCTAAAAGCAAAACAGAAAAAAGCTGGGTAAGCTTTCTCAGAAACTCTGCAAAAAGCATTTCAATTAACACTCACTGTAAGGTAGTGTAATTTAAATTCCAGCCTGATAACCAGCAAAATTCTATTTTACCTTGTGATAAACCTATATTTAACTTCAGGTAATCCCCACTCTGGCTTAACCATTTCTTCTGGAATAATACTTATTTCAGTAGGAGGATCTCGAACATTAAGGCAAATTTCTGACAAAGAAAAAAAAGTCAGTAACATTTACAGCATAAATATGAATTATCATCATCATCATTGTTATAATAATAATATAACAAAAGTAACAACAACTCATAAAGAAACAAAGGTAAAGTTTCTTAAATATTCCAACTTTGTGAAATTATTCATCAATTTCTCTGAGTTCAGGTTTTCATCAAAATAAAGTAAGGAATTCAGGTACAACAAAGCAGTTTTGTCATCTGAGTAATGTTAAACTTTCCAACTGCCTACATGAGCCAACTAGTCCAATCCAGGCAGTATTTTAACAGGAACTAATCCAACCATACTGATTAGACACAAAGCACCTTTTACACTAGCTTTGTTGTCAAATGTCAGTATAAGTGTGAAATTGATGTGCAGACAATGAAGTAAAACAGAACTGGTGCATGAGAATTTCCATATTTGATGCTAGTTCAGGTAATTATTGATAGGATAGAAATACATCATGGCTATGGAGGAAAACAAAAGGTCTTCCCATGCCTATTCTATAGCACCTGAAAATTTTAATTTATTTCTCAGACTGTTTAGATGCTAAATTACAAACATGCTGGAGCACTGGGGCAAGCAAGGTGTTCTTCAGCCAGATTAAAAAATACAGGAAGAGTGGCTTCAGCTTCTAGAATACATAAGGCAGTACTCTATGGTCTCATAACAGGACAGATCTTGCTGGTATATAAAAGACAGAGTCTGATGAAGTTTCTTGGGTTTGAGTAAGGGATTATTCAAAAAATGCACCCAGGAAAGTAATTAAGTTGATATAAATAATGTATACAACTGTATACAACTGTTTATGTAATGATATTGGGTGCCTCACCCTGGCAGTGCAACATTAGGAAGGTGATCTACTTCAAGTCAGACCCTCTACTTAGGAATATTCTCTAGGCTTCTGCTTTCTAGAAACGTATTCAGAGAACAATTGTGGTTTTGCATATGGTCGTTTAGGACAGTATTGCCAAGAAAATTCCTGAAACAAAACTTTCTCATGCATCAAAACTATCTCTCAATTGTTTCATTAATTTGAGATTAAATGAATGATGATTTTGAGATTAAATGAAAGTCATACACCCAGGTCAGGATTATACCTGGGCTAAGGTCAGTCCACACAAAGGCTCTCATCAGTGCCACACAAATTCACTGATGTGTGAAATTGAAATATGCACACTGCCAGGCAGTGGAATTCAAGGCACTGGTACTAAGTTCCAAAGGTTTCAGGTTGTGAAATGGCACCTCTCAGCAAGTCCCACAATGCTGCAGCTGCAAACAGGGGCCAGCAATGCAGAGCTCACTCCACAGAAGTCTAGGGATGTGCCTGAAGCATAGCACCTTGCAGGACTCTCCATCTGGAAAACCCTTTAATACTGGGGAATTGATAACTCTCCAGATATACTGTACAATATTTGCAGGTGAATGGTTCTAAGGACACACTGGAAAGTTGGGATTTAATGGAATTATAAATTTAAAATAAATGAAGAAAAAAGTAATTGTTACTTTTGTGATTCAGTGTAAAGGAAACCTGAAATATTGCCCCACACTGGGCATATACAGAGTTACTTAGTGAGGTAATAATGCTCCAGAATTTTTTCTGGATATTCTGTTCTCTTGTGACTGTTCTTATAGAACATATGGTCATACCATCCATCCATGCATCATGGAATTATGTGAATTCATATTAAGACAAAATTCTCAGCCTTGTGCAAGGAACTGAGATTTTGTTCATACTTTTGTATGAACCAAAGATTTACAGTTTCTGCTGTTTATCTGTGCACGATGGTGCTTTCCAGTGGAGTGACTTCTAGTTCTTACATTACACAGCTATTACCCTTTACAGCCCAGTGGCTGACTTGGCCATTTTGATCTCTTTGTTACCACTTCTACCCCAATAATGCTTGTAAGAAATCAGAAGTGCAGAGTAAATAAGGCCATGAAAATGCAGAGATATTTGCCCATAGAGAAAGTCACCTCAGATGGCATATTTTACTCTGTCTTCTTTGCATAGAAAGGTTTTGTGGCAATTATAATTGTTTTCAGGGTTGGCTTGTAGTTGTCATCACCTTCCCTCACAAACTTCCATTCCTGGCTAAACACTTCTATCTCCTGCCAAGTCATCACAAATATTTCAGACATTGAGATCTGGTTTTAATGCAAATATTTATCAGTCAGGGAAGATATTGCTTCTGGCAGTGAAAACATTGCTTATTTTTGTGCACTGCAGCTAACTTTTTGTGCACTGTTTCCTAACTCCATTAGGAAACTGTCATCATCAATAAGTTATACATACATCACCCTTCACCAACATGCATATTGTTTCAAGAAGTTATTAGAATTTTCTGAATGTTGGCTGTCATTTTGTTCTGAGTATAAAAGCACAAAATGGGAAAGAGCTCATATAGACTGAAGGAAGAGAGAAAACAACCCCAAAGTTGATCAAATCCAGTTTGAAAAGGCCATTACTGTTATATTGCAGGACTTGTATTTTTGTAGTATAGCTCCTTTGAGTATCTGCCACACTAAACAACTGGCAAGTAAGAAAATGCTTTTTCATAGCCAAGGAATATTCTTCATACACACACTCCCACAGTGATGCTCTTTCAGCACACAGAAGTCATCAATGCAACTTTTTATTCTGTGGAGCTGTGCAGATACTCTGGGCCTTGACATACACTAAAATCTAAAGCCAGGTGAGGTGATAATGTCCTTCAATGACCTGGAAAAAGGTGTGAGCAGTGTACAAGTGATACGTGTGTTATTAAGCAGGAAGTAGAATCAGATTAAAATTCATTACCAGAGACCTATCTTTATAGTCTCTGTTCCTGATATCAGGGATTATTTTTATTTCTTTATTTTTAAATAAAGGTTTTAACTAATTGTGGCAGTAAATTCTGTAGACATGATTCAGTATAAACAGGGAACAGCAAGAACCTGTATGCTTAGACACCTTTCAGAAGTACTAATTAAAATACTATTAATCAAAATGTTTCTGCAATACTTAACCAATTGTGGCAAATCTCTTCATCTGTGAATCCCCTGGGGTGGGGTGTGTTTTAAACGGGTAACTGGATTTGATGGCATACTTGGCAAGGAGGAGCACTGTGCCAACCTTCATACTGTGATACCATTCAGGACACAGCGAATTCCACAAAACCATTGACATCATGCCTGAGCCATCAGCAACTTCAAAGTAAGCCTGAAGAAAAAAAGAGACAATATACAGTCATCTCATTAATTATCATTCTGCTAGCTATTTATTTTGGATAATGCACCAGTACTTGACTCATAAATGATTTCTCTGTTAAAAAATGGATATAGAAGATGTTCCAGAACTTGTACTGAATACTAGAGTGGAAAAAAAATCCCCATTTTTAAACTGGGCAAATGCTGAATCTGAAACTGAGCAGTAAAAAAAGATTTTTAAACTAACCCACCACACCTCTAGACTCTTTTCCCAAGAAGTTCAACACAAAAATATCACAAGTTAAATATATTAGAAAAATCATTAAGAATTTTATAGTAAAATAATCTATCTGAAAGTCACCAGATGAGAGAATCAGGGCTTAGAAATAATTTAAATATATTGTGGTTTTTTTTTTTTTTTGACAGGACATACTAACTCCAACTTTCAAAGCATAGAGACCAGAAATGTTTAGGCTGTTAAACTACTAACACCTCAAAGTATCCTTTTCTTCACAAAAAGCTCAAATGAACTATAGCAACTGAAACGCAGCCACTGAAGTTTGTACACATATGATCACAAAATTCAGCATTTCCTGCTCTAGAGAGCTCAGCATTTTTGTAAAGGCAGCATTTTCCATATAAAATAGCTATAAAATAACTTTATGGGCTTACTATATAGGAAAAACTATTTTCACATATCCTACAGCAATTTGAGTGTTAACCTATGCATTTATCCCTATTTACCTGATAAGGCATATCCATTTTTTTCTCTGGTTTTCCATAGTACCTTAGTCTAGATTTGTGCAGGATTCTCACAAGAAGTGGATGGAAATGCACTCTGCTTCTCCATGTCATTTCCAGATGACCAAGATTAGTCAGTTTGGAGACTAAGGTTAAGGGAAGGGGAAAAGAAAAGACCGAAAAAGAGCATTCATGACTGAACATCTAAGTTTTCAGGAGTAAAGTGGCAGGATGTTACATGTATTTTCTTAATGTTTCTAACATTTTAAAAGGCTCATCTGCTGATATAATTCACGAATAAAATTCTGTTATGAATTATCTGCACACAGCATAGTTTTGCTTTTTTTTTTTTAATTGAGAGCTTGAAATGACACATTTGAAATAACACCGAAGTGTTGTCAGATGAGCCCAGAAGGGCTATTACAAAAACCACAGGTGTCAGCCTACAAGGGCACTCGTGCAGAAGTCCTGTTATACCTCTCTCCTCAGCAGGCTTCATGGAATGGCCTGAGCCCCCCAGACCAGTATTGGGCATTAACAGGCCCAATACTGGCCACATTTTGGGTGGCAGCTTCTAAGTGTGAGCATCCTGCCCCACAGACCAGATATGAGACTACTACTGCACCCAGTGTTTTTAACACCTCAGAAGACTGGGCACAAGCACCACAGCTACATATTTTCAGTCAATGTTCACAGAGTTTAAAAAACTCTCTCAAAGCAACAGAGAATCACAGAAGGGGCTGGGTTCAAAGGGGTCATCTCAATCCAATACTCTGCCATGGGAGGGACATGCTGCACCAGACCAGGCTGCTCAGAGCCCCATCCAAGCTGGTCTTAAACACTTGCAGGGGTGAAGTATCCACAAGTCGACAACTCTAGGATACCTGTGCCAGTGTCTCACTATCTTCCCAGGGAAGAGGTTTTTCCCACAGGGGTAGGTGAACTGTGACACAGGTGGCACATTCCCACTGGGGCCAAACACAGCTGGAGGACATCAGAAAGCTCAGCCCAGCTGCACAAGCAATCACAGAATCAATCAGGTTGGAAAACACCCCTAAAATAATCGAGTCCAACCTATGACCAAACATCACCCAGTCAGCCGGGCCATGGCAACAAGTGCTACATCCAGTCTTGCTTTCAACATCTCCAGGGACAGTAACTCCATCACCTCCCTGGGCAGCCCATTCAAATGTCTAATCACCCCTCCTGTGCAGGAATTCTTCCTCATGTGCAAGGAAAACCTTCGCTTAAGACTATGTGCCCTTGCACTGCAGCTGGTTGCCGGGGGAAAGAGCCCGAGCCCAGCTGGCTACATCCTGCTGTCAGGCAATTGTAGAGAGCGAAAAGGCCGCGCTGAGCCTCCTCTTCTCCAGGCAGAGCCCCCTCAGCCGTCCCTCACAGGACTTGTGCTCCCGACCCTTCCCCAACTCCGTTGCCCAATAAAGGGCAACAAATGCCCAACAAAACCGGCACCGCGCCCTCCCTCAGGGTGCCCCGGGGCGCCTCAGGGCGTCCCACCCGCACCCCTACAGCCGCCTCCTCCGGGCTTACCATCCACATCCACCTGCACCGGGCGCCTGTCCGGTACCCACACGTCTCCATAGGGATCCTCGTTGTTCCAGAGCGGCAGGTAGTGCCTACTGTCCCCGCGGAGGGGCTGGAGCGGGCGGT